>WAAD01029317.1:426801-443693 GCA_013389945.1 Fregata magnificens | reverse complement strand
GGGAGGCCGGCGGCCGGCGGAGCGCGGGTCCCGGTGGCTGAGGCAAGTGAGTACTCCTCGGGGACGCCGGAGGACGCGCTCCCTCCGGGGCTGCCGTGGCGGCTGAAGCTCTAACGGTTTGACTTGGGGAAGGAGTGAGGCGCCACAGGGAATCGGCGTGTTTCCCCTTTTTCTTATCTGGGAAAAAAACCCCCAAGCTCCCATAGAATTGGTACAGTTGTCGGCATGGTGTTCTTTTTTAACAGATTCAAGTCTAGTTATGCTTCTAAAAAGCATTTCTTTATTGTTTTAACTTTCAGAAGCGTTCCCTAATCTCTCCCCCCCCAAACACCAGCTTGGGAAGCCACAGAAGGTGGTCCACGCAGCTTTTTTTAAACGGTCTGTTTGCAGTTTGTGATAATAGCATGTGGGAGCCCACAGAAATTTGGGGGATTAACAGTCATGTCTTGCTTGAAAGTGTGGAGAACTTGCTGATGTGATGCGGCTTTAGGGATGTTGTCCCAATGGCCTGGGGTGACTGTAGCACTCCTTGTCTCCTGGGACAGCGCTTTTTCCTTAATATTTGCAATGTTTTTTGAGGAAACTTTATTTAACAAAGTGTGTATCTTTCAAAAATCTAATTAAAGTCATTCTTCCCACTTATTTCCCCTCGGTTACTAATATTCATTGCTTGCAAGAAAAGACACAAGGTGCATGCAATGAGGAAAAGCTAGCTGGAAATGAAGTTAAGTTTGTATGATCAAAAATCTTAATTCATAGAGTTTTATAAAACATTTAAGTGCAGTAGGGCTCTGCTGTTTGACCTTGTGATAAATTTCCAAGACCAAACTGAGAGTGGGTTTTCATGATTCAAAGTGTATCGAACATAGCGTGCTAGCAGAATGATATCGCTTATCTCATATTATCTACAGGCAACTATGGGAGTTACGCGTCTGCTAGCGAGACCTTCCTTCTTGGCTTGGAAATATGTGTACAGCAGGGATTCCCAAGCTGGGTTAGCCGACGCGTCAGCCGATCAGATGAAGTGCAGGAGCTCTGAGTACCAGCAGAAACACTCGTGAGTACCAGCTGATCATAGCGGTGGCAGCTGTGCCTGTGTGCAGAAGGCAGGCCTGCAGCTCCCCAGCTGCCACAGCCAGGGACCAGCTTTCCCCCTCATTCACCCCTTGCTCCTCACCACGCAGGCAGTGGTACCCGCCCGTGGTCAGGAGTAATGCCACAGGTCACGTACTAGTGATGGGTATTCCACTACTGGGAAACGTGTGTCCTATGGGATTTGTAATCAGCAGGTGGTGCGTGTCTCCCTGTAGCTGCAGTTAACTGGCATATATGGTTTTCCTCTGCCTAGATATTAACTTAGGCATTGTCCTTCATAGATGATTTTAATGCTGTTGAGCTGTTGGTGATGGCTCCCACACCTAATCAGATTATAATACTATTTAAGCTGTATTTTCTCAATTTCTAAATATTTCTGTGGCTGCCTTAAAATGGAAAAAAAAAAAATCCAAAACCAAATCAAAATTTGTTTAAAAATAATAAGGAGCTTGGCTTTTTTAATGAAATAATTTTCTCTGTGGAAATTATTGAGATAATCAGAGATGTTCTAGTGGATTGCTGTTTCAAGATCTTTACGCACCTAAAGATGCACGCATATATTTAACTGGACTTGCAAAATTGCCTGACTTTCACTGATTCATTTCTTTTTTATGAGTATCTGTTACATGAAACACGTGGATACCTCTTCCTTCTAATGTCTGTTCCTTATGCCCTGGATCTCTGAGTTATATTAACCTGTTCTGAAATGGCTTCAGCAGTTTCTGGCTTCCACTGGCAGGAAATGCTGTTTGCCCACAAGATGGCATTCTGAAATCTGTACTGAGGATGGTACTCCAACAGGAGTGGAGATCAGTCTTGGTTTCTTTGTGTAAGATGTTAAAACTAAATGCGTAGTAGGTAACATCACTGTTTGATCAATGTTACCAATCATAAGAATTTTCTTATTAAAGAACATTGTTAGAGTTGTATAAAGTAGTTGGAAACCGTGGGAAAGATGAAGTTTAAGATTGTTTCAAGATTCAGATGTAATCATTGACTCTGTTCTTGCACAGATTTCTTCCTTCCGCTCATCTGGGTAAATTTGTTTTGTGTTGTGGTGGAATGTAATTAAGTCTAATTTTTTCTTCTTGGTTTGGTTTTACATGGGAAGGATGCTGTCGTTTTGGAGCAAAATCTGCCTGGTGACCATCTGTCTCTCCATTAAGATGAAGTATGACATTGTTTTAGGCAGTGAAATGATGAAAGATTTTCTTGAAAAAACAAATGAGCACTTTGCTTTTTTAAAAATCCTGGCACTGGCAAACTGTAGCTTTAAGCAGAGAACTGCATAGAACGAAACTGTCACTGAAGCTTCATGTTCACTTTAAGTATGTCATAGTTGCTTCCCCAAAAGTAAATTGGGTCACCGATTTCTGTCAAAACAATTCAAGTTTTTGTTTAAGTGCCTAAATCTGCATTGTGCTAACTGCATCTTGTCTGAATCCTCATTCAGAAGCATTGGGAACATAAGGCATTCAAATCAGAGGAACAATGGCTCCATGATCCAAAAGCAAAAGTTCTTATGATAATAGAAATATTAATGCTGTTATCTTTGTAACTTACGAAGTATGTTTCTTACCAAATTTCTTTCTAAAACACAGAAGCAGTGATAAATATTCAGGAAATACAAGGATTATCTTTACTGCTCTTGCTTTTTGTGTAAATCTCTAAGCTGGACCAAGCTGAAAATTTTAAATGAGGGCAGTGGTCTTTCCCAGCAGGATTTGTTTTGTCTGTTTTATTGTTGTCACTTATCTGTGTGAAGTACAGACTCCAAAACACACTTGTGTTGGATTGGAAGATAGAATCTCCAAGGCAGGTGATTAACAGTAAATAAGTCTGCTCTTTAGCAAAGTTTTATTTGTCATCTTCTGTGCTAATATGAATCTTAATGTCCCAAGGTCTAAGAATGGNACCCCCACCTCCCGCAAAAAATCCTAATGAGTCTATAACTTCTTACTAGTGTGTTTTCAGTTGGTTAGTTTGTGCCATCTCTTCCTTTAGGTGTCGAAATCCTGAAAGAATCCCTAATGTGCAGAAGAGGAAATTCCTGTAAGACAGCACAGACAGGGAGCAACCTCAGGTGGGTCAAGAACAGAACCAGAAAGCTGTTGTGGTGGCTCTTTCTGTCACCGTAACAGTGCCAGGAATAGGTGCCCTAGGACTGAAGAGCTATGAGTCCTTGTAGCTCCGAACAGCAAGACAGTGATACGAGTTGTTCTGGCCCGATAACGGTTCCTTTTCTCCTGCGTGTCTCCAACAGGTCACTGCAGGAGTACCTAGGATGTAACTGAGGTCTGGACTGCGTGTGGGGTGGGAGGAATTGGGCATTCCTAAGGTGGATGCCATAGATTATGTAGCTGTACTTACATAGCCAACAGTCTTGAACATCTTGATTATTATCGGTCATTGGTTAGTAACTTTCTGAACATTTGTTTATTTCACTCCCTCTTTTTATTTATGCATTCCATTGAATTAATATATTACAAAATCTTGTGTAGCAGTTCTTTCAAACTACATTTGCTGTGTTTCATCGTGTTGTGTACAGTGACCTTTCTGTCAGATTCTAATTATGCTTGCCCAGCTATGCCTACCTATACCCTTGGGAACACACAGAGATTGTTTCTGCGAGTAAGACTTCTCAATGGTATTGAAAATTCTGTATTGCTTTGAGCTACGGTTCCTTCTTGGCATAGCTCTGCTGAAAAAATCACAAGCTCTTACAGCTCGATGGTTTATACAGTCCTTCTAATCTAGTTCAAAGGCTCTCGATAACGGGTTTTTAGCTTGCAAAACCCGTGGAAAAAAATCCCTTGAGATTAATACATTGTGTGTGAACAGACCAAAATAGGACCATTTTTGCTGTCATCTAGTGTTAATATTAGGACATTCCAGTATTTCTTAGGGCTAAGTGAATTGCTGTCATTAGTTACCGTGGTAGCTGACATCTTGTTTAACAGAATTCTTGAAAACCTTCAGACAGAAATGTGTCTTTTTCAGGATAGTGATCACTGTCACGTTCCAACAGTAACAGTTGCATCAAAAAGAAATACTGACTGGCAAGAATACTCTCTGAGTCCCACAGAAAATAATATTTGTGATTAAAATACATGTCACCCCAGTGGTGATTATAGCTGATCTCTCTGTTGTTGTACAATTTGTGTTCGTAAAAGTAACATAGAACATTGTGTGCAGTGTGGAATTACAGTGCACGCCCTTAATATCTCTGTAACAAAACAAATGTTCTCAACATGGACTTTGATACACCCTCTCTGGTTTTTGCTTTTGTAACATCATTTTGTCAGAGTAAATCTTCAGAGATACATTTAAGAGATACCTGATATTTTAAAATTGTTTTGTTTCGTCCAGTTATAGGATGTAAGACAGCAATGAGTCCAGCTGTCTTTCAGAAAAGGAGAGTCTCATTTCTTTGATGTTGTCTCCAGTGCTTGCACATGTTTTTTTCAATAGTACCAGTGGTGTATATTCTGTTATACTTTGGGGTGTGTATGTTTTCCTCTTTTTAAGTTAGTCTAAAAAGGATATTGTACCTTTGGCCTTGTGTCAATGTTTATCCTGGATTTGATGTTTCACTGTGGAGTTGAAGCATCTGTGCAGTCTCTTGCATGTTTTTAAGTTCATTATCTATATTCATATATATTCATTATCTATATGCTAGTACTGTATGGATTTTAGTTTAAGTCATACCACAGCCCACTCGTATGAAAATACCTTTTTATTTTCCGTACGCAACTCCAATGTGAACCTACATCCAAAGCTGAAGCATAAACTTGGCTGACTTTGCAGCCATTGATTTTGCTGCCTACTTACCAACCATTCTGTTTTCGTTTGCTTCTCTAAAAGGGTTTTTGTTAAGCACAGAAACAATATCTATTATTTGCTTTCGCTAGCCATTTCACTGCCAAGTCCTCTGGGGGTGATCACTTCCTTTTGCCCTTATTTAATTGTTCTAGCTGAGCCATTTTACTTCAGTTCTAGCTGAACCATTTCACTTCACATATGTGGAAGACCTCTGTCTACCCTGTTGTTTTAACTTAAGTAATTCACTGAAATTGAAAACATTTCCTAGTAGTGTAGATACAGCCTAAAAAGTTCGTGACTGAGACTTAATCTTGCAGCTGTCTGTTGCAATTCTCAGGGGAAATTGTGTATTCTCCTCATTCTTGCTAGAAGAAATCTGGACAGATTTCTTTCCATGTTTCCTCTTCCACCCACCCCCACCCCCCAACACTCGTTAGTTGGGAAATAAACTCCATAGTTTTTAAAACTGCTAGGTTTTCACATTCACATCTAAATCTAAATTCAAACTGACTTTCTCAATGGCATTCGTTCCAGAGTCAGTGGACTGAACTATGTCCAAGAATTAAATTAGAGCAGAGCAAAAGCTTCACTATAGTTAAGATTGAAAAACCCCTTTTTGTTCAAAATTGAACTCTTCTAATATTCTGAAATCCCCATGTTTACTTGGATGTATTGAAATTTATCATGCAGTAAGGGATTAGTGTTCTGAGTTTTGGATCAGCTGCTAGGGCATTGTGGAAATACAAAAGAAAAGCCTTTGAATAAACATGCATGACACTCATAAACTGAGTGGCTTCTGCTATCTTTGTGTGAACTAGGTGGATGAGAAGCTTTCCAATTCTCTGTGCGCTGTGCTTTTTTTTTTTTTTGAAGCATTCTGTGGTGTCTGAGGTTTAAAATTGGAGACGTAATCTGGCTGTATTATTTTTCAGCCAAATGAGCTCCTCGATGTGGTTTAGAATGTAGCCCCTAAAAGAGCACAGCTGGAGGGGCAGTTTGGGGGTTGGTAAGGAATGGCACTGTCTTGAACCAGTGTTGTTTCCAGACACAGTTTTGAGAGGATGGCTTTCTTATCTGGTTATGAATTTGGGAAGAATCTGTGACTCTGTAAGGGGAGGAGAATGTCTGAGTTACCCTTCTCTGTGTTAGGAAAAGGGAAGATAGTTGCAATGATTGTTGAGGTGAACAAAGTACAGTACGTTATCCAGTGCTGTTGCTTCATGAGCTGTTCCCTTTTACCTTCTGAGGACGTTGCATTGAAATAATGGATTGCTATGCTCACCTCTCATTTCTAAAAGCTGGAACTTGCTGGATTTTTGTGACACTTACTGTATCTGAAGGGAGCTCAGTGTAGCATATGTGACCCATTTTTGGTGTCTTGAAATGGTGTCATCTGCTCCAGTTTCCTCCTTTAGCATTTTTAAAGTTTTGGTTGATAGGTTCTTCTGCGTGTAGACTAAATGAAATAATGTTGGTAAACAGATTCTCAGGGGGCCGGTTTGCTCGGCATTTATCCCAGATAGAGTATGATACTGACCACACTTTTTAAAAACAATATCAAATGCAATATTTGGAAAATAACTAAACTTTACAGGTAAGAATGAATCTAATATTCAATATTTGGGGCATCTGTTTCTCAAACATCAAGGTCTGGTTCCCATGTTGCTTTGAGATCTGCAGGCGTATCCCACAGATAATCCAAATAAAAGCTCCTGAAAGCAGGAAATGCAAAATTATTGTGTTTTAGTTCATCCTTTTGCGTATCTTTCACTTTTTATTCTGGTCAAGCACAAAATCCCCTGTCTTGGGTCCTATGGAGGTTTGTGCAGACTGACGCTGCACATGTATGCTTTCCAGCCAGATGTGATCTGAGGATGGCGGTCAAGCCATTTGTTGTGTGGAGGCCACTGAGGAACTGTAACTTTCACCTGCTCAGGAGGACTCTTGATGGGTGTGCCACCTATCATGGAGGTACTGTAAGCTTTCTTACAGGTCACACTGGCCTTTTATGATTTGGTGGAGAAATACAGGGTGAAAGTAAGCCTGGAAGCTGTCATTAATGCTTCAGCACAAGGGCTGCACTAGGAGAGACTGAGGAAGTGGAATGAGTGAGCCTTTGATGTAAGCAGACCTACCAAATTGTGTTTCGTGTGAGTGGAAGGCAGTTGGTAGGCAGTAGGATAGCAAAATGAGCCAAGGGTGTGACCTGAGGCGGTGAAGCATTAGTGTAGGGCCCAGGTTTGTTGCTGCTTGTTGGGCCCATCCATTTAGGTGCTGCCTGTGATTATATATTTAGGCAGAAAGGATGCCAGGCAAACAGAAACAATCATTTTAATGTGGGATAGTCAGCTTGTGTCTCTTTAACAGCAAGCAGATTATAAGCAGTTCACATATAGTCCCCACACTAGGGATGAATCAGGTGATCTGCAGTGGGATTATGCTGGTCCAGTTCAGCAGTCTGAATCCCTGTTGGTGGGAGGAAGTCAGCCAGATGGGATTTCTGAGTCTGGTATGTGTCATCCTGGCACCCACCCACCCACTGGTGCTCCATCCTTTAGCAGTGTAGGAGGATCTCATGGTGGTTGGTGTTGCTTTCTACCTGTGAGTTGTCCCTCGGGTTTCCCATTCCTGCAGCCTTGAGTTCAGTAAATGTCTTCTGGATCTTAGCCACAGGAAAATTTTAGCCTATAATGTGTAGTCAGAAGAGTTGGCCATCCATATGCTGATGGCTCCTAAAATGCTAATATCTAAAGTAAGAAGGATGAACTAGAAACTGAAGTATCATGTGAAGAATGTTTGGATGAGTGGATAAAAGGGGGTATTTCTGACTACTTCATCTTTTGAATGGTTATTTGTAATCATGTGTAACACAGACTAGCCTTGGACATTGCAAACATTTGAACTCATCATGGTAGTATCCGTTTCACTATAATGGTCTGTACAGAATGAAGTACACAGGAATCATATCCAGCCAGCTTTAGAACTTTAGGTAACGGTTGAGCTCAGGTATACTTAACAAGAAGTCTGGAGATCAGAAGAAAGCTGATGAATACTAATACTGAGGATTCTGTAAGAGTCAGGCTGGGTGTAGCGGTGCTAGCACTGAGAAGGGCATCACTTCCTAGCTGGGACAGAAAGCTCTCACAGGATATCTGTTGCAAGGAAGCAAGGTCCAGGTATGTGCAGGTGTGCTCTGCAGCAGCAGCGCTGGATCAAGGGAGTCTGGTGTAGAGCTAGACCTAATGAGCAGGACAGGAGCCAGGCTAACTATGGATGACCACTCAGGTGTCTGCAGTGGTCTAGTTCTTCTCCAGGTTGGATCTACTAAGCTTAATGTAAAGCCCACGTTACAGGAAAGCAGTTCAAAACTTGTGTGGCACAGCTGTATGGAACTGCTCTTAGCAGCAGTGTAGCTACATGCCTGTGGTGATCTTGAGCATGGTGTAGATTTGAGCTAGCTCTGGATAGAATTGATTCAGATTCATTTATTTTGTGCCATATTGGTATAGATTGGAGATTAATCCATCTACAGAAAACAGAATTACCTTTGCGTTTTCTAGCTAGCCAATCATGGCTAGACTCAACCTGGACCTATATGTTAGAGGAAATTCTTCCAAGTTATGTTTTTTTCCTAATTTAAAAAAACCTTAGGAAACATAAAAGGAAAAGATCTTCATGAACAGAATTAATATAGCAAGGCAGTATCTTATACCCTTCTGGAATGCTGAATTCAGCAACACACAGATTGCTGAATTCTGGAAATAAAGCATTTATAGTGTACTCCCACACAATAATTCTTCCATAAAGAAATAATCTTTCAAATGCATATTCTCCTTCTAAAACGTAGAGCAGAACATCTTCTCCTACTCATAGTCACTTGAGGCTATTTCAGACAAAGAACATCTGAATATAGCAATCATTTTGCTGTTTTCTGCATGATATTATCTAATGCTGTGGTTTTATTTATGTGTTCTGCAGACTGTATCCATCCAGCTGCTCACAATATCCACAGCAGGGAGGCTTTGGGAGTCAACACTGAGACAAACTGTATGCCATGCAGTACTGAAGGAAGACATGCAGAATTTCTAAAGCAATGTGTGCGCCTCTTCTAGTTGGTTGCCTACATATGTATTAGGCAAAATGAAGGACTCATCCCATTTTCTTCCAGATGGTTTTGTATCATTAATCAGAGTTAGAACTTTACTGTGTTGCTACAGCTGATCTGGAACTATGCCTAGCCCACTGAATGCACGTGATAGGTTTGTGAATAATTTCCATTATTATTGCCATTTTCAGGAGGCACAATTAAGTTTGAGGATTTGAACATTAACAATATTTCCTGAGCTTCAGATTTTTGTTCTTCATCTCCTGCATCTTAGAAGAAAAATGTTTTGTTGAATTTAGTGTTAATTTCTTCCGTTCATTTATTTTGTTTTTAATTTAAGGTGTGAATGCTGCTGTTTTCCTCCATGCTGTTTGAATCATGCAGAGCTTGGGAGAAAGTCTCCCAAATTTATAATTTATAAAATTATGTAGTCAAATTTATAATACGTCTCCCTTTTATATTGTAAGGTTTGACTTTTTCAAGGGATATCTACAGACATCTTCATTCACACCTTCAACTTTTCAGGGGTGTTGCAGGTCTTTGTAGAATCAGTGTTTTACTGGGTAACTAAAGGTCTAATGAAGTTTTGCTATAGTGTGCAGCTCTTACCTGTTTCTTCGGATGTAAAATACTATGGTACTGTTACCTTCCAGGTGTCCCTTTATAATTTGTTGGAATTTTTGGTTGAAGAATTGATATTATTTGCATGTAGATAGTAAACTACCTGTCTGTTAGATAGAACTAGCTGTTAATTTTAGAACTGTTTAAATTTTAGTTGGCCAACACTACATTATAAAGGAACATTACCATTCTGTTTAGTTTAAATAGGAGTCAGCCTAAAGGATTAAAACCAAAGCACTGCCATCCACACATTACCACTTACCTTGTGGCAGGATCCATATATTCCAGAATCATCAGCGTTTTAGAATTAACCTTCAAAAAATCTTAAAAGTTACATGGTATTATATGGATCAGTTTGTATTGCTTGTATTAGTTAAGGATGCATGGGAAGTGTTGCCTTGGCCTAACTAAATGTACATGGCTTATACTGATTTAAGAGACTTCCACAAGAGGGTGCACCAGTTCAACAAAATCCCGTATAAACCAAATGAGCATGTCCCCATTGTGGGCGTATTTTCTACCATTTTATGTATTAACTCATGTATCCAAATCAACTTCAAAACTGGATGGATGCTTTAATCAGTTTAATGTCCCAGAGCGTCTCTCTGGTCTGTAACAGATACACGAATGCATACATGATACCTTGCGGGTGAGCAAGTAAGGAAGTTTAATTTTGAACAAGAGGCACTGTTTCCAGAAGTCCCATTCACACTGATGAAAGGCTGTCTTCAGACTCCAGTCACAAAATGCTATTTAGACTTTTGGGGGTTTTTTAGCGTACTGAAATGTGTTACCTGTTCCTAATATATGCCTGATGCCCTGCAAATGCTCGCTGCATGCGTTTTAAGAATAAGGTTTTGGGATTGATTGATTGATTTTTAGTTTTGAAGCATCACTCATTTTCTTCTCAAACTAGTGCAACACTGGATAGTACAGCTGCAGAAGAAAATCCATCTAGAGAGAGGACTTCTTCGAGAGACTGCTGACTTGAGTATGACTGATACAATTTTTTTCTCTTTTGTGATAAAATTATTTCTTGTTTCATAAGATAGATGGGAACTCTTAGTAACGCTTCAGCTTAAGTTGTATAATGTTGCTGTACTGATACGCTAAAAGCGTTAAACTGTTCTGCTGTATGTGTTTTAGGTCCATTCCTCTAAGACTGCAGTCCTAGGATAGTAAGATATCTCTGCAGAAATTATTAACTCTAACAAATTTTCCAGGAAAAGGGCCTGCTTTTTAATCATGCATTCCCTGTCCAAATACATGAATCATAAATCACTTACAGAGATAAGATTGATTATCAGTCAGCAAAATAACTAGACATGTGGTGATATTTATATGTGTAATATATGATTTTTTTTTTCCCTGAGAAATGCTGGTTTTGCCAAACTTTTAGCTTTTATTAAATAAGAGAAACAGAATGGTGTGCTTTTAAAACCTTTAATTACTAGTACAAGATATTAAAAGAAGGTGAATTTGAAACCAAGGAAATTACTATTTTTTGTTACTGCTAGCCACAAATGCAAAAGTTGGGTCTGGATTCAAAAGGTTTCATTTACTAATATTGATGAATTGGAACTAGTCTAGTTTTGATACTTTTTGATGAGTGTAAAAGAGAAGAATATGAGGTTTTACTAAAAAAATCACCACCACACAGTGAATATGTCATTGAACTAGCAAGAAGATTTTTATTTTAAAGACTATAAACTAGCTACCTTCTTCCATTTACACCTGTTCTAGGTTATCATTGTAAGCAGATGAGGGTAGTCTTTTTTTTAACTTGCTTGTGGATAGTACCAGAAGAATAATCTGCATTTATATTTTTCTTAAAAACACTGTGGTTTTAGGTCATTGCTGTCCTCCAAAGAGCCAAATGGATCTACAAGTCAGATATGCAATACTGTTTAGTTATCTAAGATTCCTGGTATCTGATAGCGGTAGGGCACAAGAAGAAATAGTAATCACTGTAGTTATTTACTTACTGATCATCTTGCTCTGAATATAATGGCATTTTCAGAAGCAATTCTTCATTCTGACAGTGTGTGGAAGTCAGCTATTTTTAAAAACATAGATACACAATACAGATGCCCCTTTCTGTGCCCCCCAGCAAAGTAGGGTCCCAGCTTCTTTTCTAGGCTATGGTATGAAGCATTTGCCACTCCCAGGGGGTCCTCCTTCTGACCTGAAGTTATAGGTACCAGCCTGGCCAAAGTTCAGTCAATGTTGAGCGTTTCCAGTGGAGAGAGACTTTAATTACTAGAAAATGTCATCTCGGCATGTTTGGACCTTGAAATTTCTGCCCTCCTAATCTTCAGGAGAGACCAAAGCAAGATGTAGCCCACTAGGTGTCACTCCAGCAAAGGCTACCCGAACACAGGTGTTGAGTAAACCTTTGCTGCCCTCCTCTCTCTTCATTAGTGAAAACTGGCTTGCATTATTTCACCTTCATATAAACAGCAAGCATTTTTTTCACTTCTAAAAAAACCCAACTAAAATTACCAGTCTTAGTATTAAAAGGGAGGATAGAAATATGCACAGAAAATAAAAATTATAAATATTTAATTATGCAACTTGTAAGGGAGAAAAAATCTGTATGTAATAGGTTGACATATCATATTATGAAAAATGGATTATTGCAAAAGTCAAATAGGTATGGAAGAGTTAGCACATCTTGATAACAGGGTATAAACTGATCAGAGAGTCTCTTTTCCCATCTGTTAACTCCTAAAAAATGTCTGCATCATTGACATTTCTTTTCCCTTGGTACTTATCTAACCTGACTTGCTGGCACATGTCCATGTCAGAACAAGGGTAGGGCTTGAAATCTTTCTTGAAAGTGATTAGCATTTGTCATCAAGCATTGATATGGAAAAGAACCACCTCTTTGGTTAATTTTAAAGCATTACAGTAAAAATTAGCTACGTAGATGAATTCCTGAGTTTCATATTGATTTCTGTCATAAATGTACATCTTTTGTTCAGTACTGTAAAATATTAATAGATTGATTGTTTTTCCACTGCTAAATCAAAGTCAGAAGTTTAGTATTTTTACTAAAATAAAGGTGGTATAACTTTGCAGTCTGTTTCCTACTGCAAATAATGATAATGATTCGGTAGCTTACGAATAGCAACTTTCGTTCCTTTTTCTTATTTTCAACATTCATGTCTGCTGCTACATAGCAAAGAAAGAGGCATATACATTTGTGTGTTGTCTCTGACTTTGAAGTACTAAATGGTTGATCCAATGTGTCAAGTGTTGTTGTGTGAGTCAAGGGACCTGTGTCGTCTTCCAGTTGCCTATGACTTGTCGCTTAACCTTGGATATGTCTCATTTTGTATTTTTGCTTAATTGTTAAAGCAGACAATTAAGATTAAGAAAATATTAATATATTACATAATAATGATAATATTAAGAAAAAAAGCGCCTGGAACCCTGGGTTTCAGTATTTTATGTAGTAGTAATAATATGTACTGATTTCTTTACTTGTATGTAGTGGAAAATCCAGTGCTAAAAACAATTTTTAAAAAAATGTAAAATGTTATGTAGTGATTGATTAAATTGAGGAAATGATAGAGAAGTTCTTGGAGGAAGCTCTCGTACTACTGAAGTCAACTTCATTCTCTGCTGTGTAAAGTGAGGTAAATTATTTTAGACATACAGAGTATAAGCACATTGGGAACGGTAGCACTGAGATTCCTCACAAGAGGAATTTTTTTAATGCCTTGAAATCAGTGAAGACCACCTAAGAACAGTGTTGCATATAATCTCAAAATAAGTTAACTTCCAACCAATATAACTTTCTGTAAGCATGAGTTTCAGTCACACAACTTCTGTGTTGAGCAGCAAGATCCTGGAATGATAGCAGTGGTTTTGTGATTATCATACTATCAATTAAATGAATTATCGTACTATCAATGAAAAGTAGTCTTGCAGTACTGATGGTTTTGCATGATGACCTTGAATCACTTTTTCTGGAAAGGCTGCCTTATTTTCTGGAAAGGCCGCCTTAGATACTATGGAAAGGTGTGTGCCACGTAACGCCACATAACATCCTGCCTTTTCTTTTCAGTAGTTTCAACGTTCACCTGCTCCATAATTGAGAAAACGAAAATGTAAACATGTTAAAAGTTTTGGACAGGTGACTGAACTAGGTAGTGCAGTTTAGAAAGATATCCTGAAGGCAGGGAAGTATTTTTAGCTTCATTAACTTCTTTTCCTGGTTACAAAGAACCAGGAGAAAAAGGTTTTAGAACATGTTTGTCTATATACTGCATTGGTTTTGCTCCCTAAGATGTCAACCCACAACATCCCCAAAACTGCATCTGCAGGGGTTCGTAATCTTTAATGAGAGGGCTTCCCCACACCCACTGCTAGCCACCACAAACAGTTTTTCCATCTGATTCAATGGCAGATCTTTTAACATAGCTCAGTTGTACCTTTACGTGACGAGAACCACAGCTTTTTCCCCATGTGTTACCGCAAGTGGGCACATCTAGCATCACCACGGCCCTCTTTTTTAACTTCCCTTCAGGAACCTTTACTTCCCTTTGAAAAGTAAGTTGACAGTAGTTTCTCATTGTTTCTTCCACAATGTGTACCTTAAAGGGAGTGCTCCATTAGAGCGGCCTAACAAAGGTCATGAAGAGGCAGTTTGCAAGGTAAAGGCATCCTGAGAACATGTGAAATACAACTGTGGAAAAGGTTAGACTTTGATTTCTGGGTCTCTATATTAATTGGGTTATATTGGAACCTTCTTACCATTGCCTGATTTTAAAATGGTGGTATATATCACTCTTAAACTTGTTGGGAGGGGAGAAATTGTGGAAGACAGAGAATGTGGAGTCTAACAGCTTTCTTTTCTGCTGGATTATCTGGCAGAAATACATTGAGCTAAAATAAGAGCTTGTAGCTATGACTGTTCCTCTCCCTTCTTCTTGCTGAAAATGCAGAGAGCAAGAGTCTATGCAAAATAGACTTGGGATTTAATGGCTTCAGAGGAACTGAGAAGATGCAGCACACCTTTTGTGCCATAGCATCCTTCCACACTTCATATAAAACATCAGAAAAGGACAGTCAACCTTCCTGTAATGGGATGTGCTTTAAGAATGTTCATTGTCCAAGTATTGAGGTAGAAAAGGAGGTCTTGTTTCTGTCACTGGAAAAAATGTGTTGGAGCCTGAGAACTTTTTTTTAGCATGAACATTTAAGTCAGACATTTCTCTTCTTTCATCAGCAAATAAGTGTGCATACTGATTATTCCATTATTTGCAAGTCAGAATTGTAAATTACTGCATTCACTCTGATGCAGTTTACCATCTGAAAGAAATAATTAAAGCTTTCTTTCTCTTGCTTAAGATTTAAACGTGTATTTAAAAATGAGATCATACTTTCATGGTGGTCATAGTTTCTTTATATATTTGTGTGGGGTAGCCTCAGAAGTGGGTGTATGAACTGATGGTGTGCCATGATGTATTTCCTTTAATTATACATTTGTTTTGAAAAAGATGGTTATTCCAGGCCTCTTTCTTTCCTCAGTTACATCCTTACAATCCCACTGCAGTGGGAGTTGTGCGTACCTTAGTGTGTAGTTCAGCCATATGTGCTACTTATTTATATCTCATGCATGAAATAAGCTATTCCAAACAGATAATTTCTGTTCTGGTAATAGAAGATAAATGCAAGTGTGTATACAGTTCTTTCTCACTAAATGAGGATATGACACATTGCCCGTCACCGTGCGTGGTTAAAGCTCTTGTTTGTCGAGTCCAGACAGAGTGCAAGGCTGTGCCTGTCTGATGTTTCAGACACTCAAGAGTTCAATTAATTTACAGATGATAATTTGTTTTCAGCTCCTGTAGATATGGATGCGTTCTTTACTCAGCCTCTATTGTGTCATTCTGTAAGAAGTCAGCTCCAACTGCATGCAGCTCAATTTTTGTAATTTGTTTGTAGAAATGGCACATTCTCCATGCATTATAAACGCAGCTGTGCAGCATTTTCAAAACACACTGTAAAGCTTATGCCATCTTAAAATGACAGTTTCTTTCCAGATGCCTGTATTCTCTGTATATGTAATTTCATAAAATCACAGAGCATTTATGTACATAAGGAATGAAAGACGGGCTTTACTTAAAAAGAAAACAACAACAGAAATAATAGGTCTTCCATCAACATAAATTTTACCCTCTGAAGTTATGTACTTCTTTAGAAGTTATTTTATCTGGCCAAGTTAGTGATGCAGATGCACTTAATTCTGGTGGTGTTGAGTCCATGTGAATTGGTGGACACGTCCTGTTGAAATTTACTGTGGAAACACAAGCGTGTGATTCACCAGGGAAGCGTCCCAGGCAGTCACACCAGCAGCTGAACTAACCCATCGTGCTCTCACACACGCACAGCATGCAGCCAAAAGATGACAGCACGCTAATGGCTTTTGGACAAAAGAAAGTTAACTATGCTCTTAATGAATCGCGCCTATAAAATAGGCCATGTAAATAAATAGTAACTTAACTGTAATTTGTTATATTTGCTGCACTTCATGCTTTCTTTTACAGAGTGTGTCACAGGCAGTAACGGGTACAGGCCCAAATCCTGGCAGCCCCGTGGGAGAAGGGGGCTGAGCTCACACCGTGTAGGTACAGAAAATGAGTCACGGTGACTTTGTTCCAGGATGGGCTTCTGGTTTGCTTCTTAGTCATTAATTAGTGTTCTTTGTGTAACTTACACCGTGAAATTCAGTAACGTTTGGAAGTTGAGAGCGCTATCGTTGGCTTTAGTGAGGACTGTTCATTCCGAGGTGCTGCGTGACTTTCAAGCTGCAAGGGCTGGCGAAGTCGCATGTTCTCGGAAGCGGCTCCCTCCTCGCGTGCAAGCGCGCACGCACGCCTGCGTGCTGCCCTTGGCCTACCGCGAGTTATTTTTTGCCTGAGGAAATCCTCCCTGCAGCCCCGTGTCGGTAAGACGCTGGGCCTCGCAAGGTGCGCAGGGGTGCAACTACACGCTTAGTGCATGGTAGGTGGAAGGCAAAGGAGTTTGTTATCCCTTTACTGTTGGGAATGACCTAGTCACCGCGCTTCCCGTTTTCTCTGGTGTCACCGGTTAGACGCGGGTTCAATACGGGGACTTCAGACAGGCGAAAGGACGCGAACGGCTGTCACGCGTGTGGGAGCGGGGCGTGCCTCGGCTCGGCCGGCTTGGTCTCGGTCCCGAAGCCCCCGCGCGGCCCCGGGACCCCGCGGCGGCCGGG
>WAAD01029317.1:395032-426748 GCA_013389945.1 Fregata magnificens | reverse complement strand
GGGCTCGGCTCCGGCTGCTCCCGGCCTCCCTCCCCGCGCCGCCGTCTCTTGGTAACCCCGAAGGCAACTCGAGAAACAGCCCGGGACGTGCGACCTGAGACGCAGGCGTTTCTGCATTTTTAAGGTGGAAATACTGGCCTGCGAGCGCCTGGCTGCAGCAGCCAGTTAATTCTTTTTTTTTTTCCCCCCTCCCGCCGGAAGGCTAAGCTTGTCTTGAAGGTGTCCTTAAATCGGGACAGAACGCAGGAATCTCACTCGAGGGGAGCGAAAGCCGGTAGGTTTCGGTGGGAGAGCGCTGCGGAGGGAACCTGGGGAAAGTTGCCAGGCGGTCTGTCCGCCGGGGTTTGCTTGCTTTTGTTGTCGTTAGCTCTTGTGTTCGGGCTGTTGCTTTTATTTTTTATAATCTACTTTAGAGCCACTAGACTTGCTTCCTTCAGCAAAGGGAGGTGTGGTTCGCGTGAGATGGGGAGTACTTAGGGACTGAAATCTACCACCAAGAGATCTTCCTCTGTTGAAATATATTGTGCAAGTATAGCATTGCTCTTGGCGGTTCTTAGTGTTGTTTCTAAATAATAGCGACTGATTTGGGATGTTAAAATGCTGAAATAGAAATGCCAACAGATCCTGGTATTCTTCATTCCCCCTGCTTTCTATTTTTTAGCGTTGTTGGGGGATTCAACTCTGTATGCTAAGGCAGTTCTTTAAAAATAGCAGCAAAACTTAAATGATAATCAAGTGAGCAATACCGGTATTGAAATAGCATTAGAGATACGGCTGAAAATGACCAGAAGTCACTTATTTAGCTCCTCGGCACAGCAGGACCCCTTGAACCCTGGGAGATCCTCTTGCGTATTGCAGGGGCTGTTAAACCTGGGCAGAATCTGATTTCCTTTCAGAGTTGAGGATTCTTAAACCTTTGAAGTTACTTGAAGGTTTAAGTTACCCTTGGTCACTGAGAAAGAGAATTGCCTGGTATGTCTGTGGAGGAATAGCAGAGATACCAGTAATTTTGGAGTTTGTTTTAACTGGCAAACAAATATACTGGCTGCTTTAAATTTAATCTAAAAAAGGGAAACTGGAGAGGTACAACTTCTTTTCTTTTTCCTGGCAATCCTGACGTGCTGTTTCCCAGGGGAATGCAAAAGCCTTATAAATGAATGTTGCAAAATAAGGAAGACTTGGTGAGCAATTTTCCAGAGCAAATCGTCAGAAGTAAGAAATTATTGCCAAATTTTATCTGTTTTCTGGGATTTTGTTTTGTCATGAGAAGTTACTTTGCTTGGAATGCATTTATCCAGGAAGTAATCCTTAATGTGCTCCACTCTAAGCTTTGAGGCTATGTGCGAGGAGATTGAAGAGGGTTTAATTAAATGTAATCAAATATTACAAGATTCCTGATTAAAAGGTATAGAGCTTGCTTTCTGGTGACATACAAGACATACTATTTATTTGTACTTTAGAAAAAAAATATTTTTCATCTTGCAAATAATTGAATCTTTCTCTGTTTCTGAGTAACCAGCACCCCTTTGTTTTCTTCACTGCCCGGTTTTAATTCT
This sequence comes from Fregata magnificens, assembly GCA_013389945.1. Classification (NCBI taxonomy): domain Eukaryota; kingdom Metazoa; phylum Chordata; class Aves; order Suliformes; family Fregatidae; genus Fregata; species Fregata magnificens. Next base: position 425,192 of record WAAD01029317.1, on the reverse strand, counting down.
TGTTGACTAGCCTTGCAAGAGGCAAATGAGCTTGGTGTGTCACAGCAGGGTGACGGAGTGCAGCCTGTGCATCTGAGTCAGAGTGTGAGAGAGTGTGTGGGCATGTGAGAATGGCTGTGTGTGAAGTGGGAGTGTCTGGACATGTATGAGACTGTCAGTGTCAGATGTGTAGCAGGAGGAACAGGGTGTAAGCACTTGAATTCCTGTGTCTAAAAAAACCAAGGATTAAATCCTGGCCCCTGCTGAAGTCAGTATGAAGTTTGCTGTTCGTTTAAGTGAAGCCAGCAGTTCTCTGACAAGGCTGTTGGGTGGATGCGTGAGATTGTATGAGGGACGATATATGTGAATGGAATGGGAATGTGTACGTCTGCCCCTTTATCTGGTGGAAGAAGAAATAGTGCATGAGTGTTTAAAGTGTGGTGGGAACATTCAGGGCTGTATGTCTGCTAATGCTTCTGTTCTCAGGTCTGTGTGTGAGGGAGGCATAAAAATGAGCAATGCAATGTTCACTTTTGTGGAATATAATGAACTAAAGTGCTGTTTATTATTAGACCTCAGCACAAGGAGGAAGGCATCAGACCACCCCCCTTTCCCGCCCCCCCCTCGGGGGACTGTGTGTGCGTGCCTGAGTGTCTCTGAGATTTCATGTGTGAGAAGACGATGAGCGTGTGTTTGGGATTAATTAGCCTGAGTTTAGCTGGTTTCATGCTTTACGTGCCTAGGGGCTACCCACAGTCACAGAGAGGGGAGGAGTTTGCTGTTGCTGGCTCAAAATCCTCTCCAGGGGTGATCTTGTTCGTGTCAACCATGAGCAATTAGAGAGATTAACTGTCTTGTTTTCCTTTCTGCCCTAGATTGATTCTTGTGAGGCTCTGGGACATTTGAAAGTGGTTTGGAGAGAGCAAAGTCTGTGTCTAATGGACACCGAACCAAAGCCAGCGTGTGTTGTGCAGCAGGCTCACTGCCCAGGAATGAAGTGCCCTCCTTCGGAGGACTTTCCTCCTCAGATAAGACTGTCTGAAAAGATACCACCAGTGAAGCCTTGCTTCAAGAAGAAGCAGCAAGTGCAGAAGAGACTGGACACAGAAACTCTCCGGGCTTTGCGGCCAATCTTTACCAGTTTGCTGGGAGCTGGGACCTTGGATAGAGTCTTTGTGCCCCGAGGCCAAAGTGGCGCTCATAGTGATTTATGTGAACCTGCTGTGAAAAAGACTCTGGACCTCGGTACTTCTTGCTCCCAACCAGAAAGTAACGTGACTGTGTTGATGCCAACAGCTCCAGATGTGCAGAGTCAGTTGCCAGTAGCTTGTCCTTCTTCTGGGCATCCTGAGCAGGATGTCCAGTCGGGACAGCAAGGCTTCTCACCAGACACTACTCCTGGAACTGCTGCTGATAATAGTAACGAATCATTCCAGGATCATCCTTTGCACCCAACTGCTAGTGATGGTGCAGCTTGTCCTTTGTTCCCAGACAAGATTCTGGAAAGCTACACATCTGGCTTATTCCAAGAGAATAGCTGTCTGATGCAATACAATTTGAACCCAAGCAATAAATTCAGTGCTGGGATATTCCAGGATAAAAGCGAAGAAGCTTCTCTTGATCTGGTATTTGAGCTCTTGAACCAGCTGCAGTATCACACCCATCAGGAAGACGGAATAGAAATCTGTGTGGATTTTCTCCAGGGCACTTGTGTTTATGGCAATGATTGTCCCAAACATCACACAGTCTTGCCTTATCATTGGCAAGTGAGAAGGACAGCAACCCAGAGCTGGCAAAGTGTGACCAATGATTCCCAGGAGCATCTGGAAAGACTCTACTGCAACCCTGACAATGATAGGATCAAAGTGAAATATCGGTAGGTAACTGAATTTACTCCCTTACTAGCAAACACAAGGGCGCTTAACTGAGCAGCGGTGCAGAAATATAACAGAATGTGCATTCTTTTTTCCCTGATGTTTTGTATACAATTGTTCTATAAACCCTGTGATGATGTTACCTGAATAATATCTAACAAGTTTGTCACAAGAGAAAATTCTTGCACACCAATTAAAACTGCTGTTTATCATCTGGAAAGTATTCTTCGAAGCCGAAGGACTTTGAGCGTGTGAAATAAGAAAACTTCAGTTCTGTAGAAATTGAGAGAGTTGACAGAGACTGTTGTGTAACATTGTACTTGTTCTTGGCGTTCCTCATTAGTCTTTTCCCTGTATTAGAAAAAGTGTCAGCACGAATGAGCCTTTGAAGCCGTTGAAACAGGAATGATAGAGCAGTTGCTTTCTGTCACTGTGAATCCAGATTGACTTTCTGCACTCCAAGCACAGCATAATTACATTCTAAGCAACTAAAATTAGATGGGTACTCTGTTAAGTCCTTTGACTGGAAATTTCATATAGTTGCTAATATGTGGTTATGTTTCAGCTAATTCACTATGAACAACTTGAGCAATACCTTCAGAAATGCTGATCATCTATTTAAGTTGTCATCTAAAAATGTTAAACCATTTATTAGAAGTTATTGTTTCCTCTATACATGGTAGTGTTTATCTACTCATTTTCTGAAATTAGAAGACAGCTTTTAAGTTCCCCTGGTTATGTTATCAATTCAGGCTTGATCCTGCACCCTGAGATCTAAAACAAAACTTCTTCAACTTTTATAACGCAGGTTCCATTTTGAGCAGTAGTGGGGAGCGCTGATGTTTACAAGTTCATCAGATCTATATAGTCCATGTCTCATATCTTATCTGTAAGCCTGGTGCAACTCATTCTAGTCATAGTGCAAAGCGACGTTTCTGTAGTTGCGTAGTAAAAACTCCAAATTGCCTTTGCCATCTGAGTCCTTGCGGATTTGTTCTCACTGCCTCTTCTTCCTTCCGCTTCCTGAAGAAGTATATCCTGTCTTCCTTAATGTTTTAGTTTTCATTTACTACGCTGAGATTCCTCATTAGGCATCAGAGACCCAATCTAATGCTTAAAGTCAATGTGAGTCTTTACTTTCACCTAACTGGATATTGGATTAGGCACTAAAACTCAGGCTCCATCAGCCTATGGATTCATCCTTTTTACTGAAGACAATACCAGAATATAGATACCCGACACTGAAAATGAAAGTGAAGTAGGAAATAAGAATTACATGTAACAGGGAATAACCATATTTTGTAGAATTGTCTTGAAAAAATATGCCAGTCTCTTTTAAAAAAAAAATATTTAAAAAATCTGTAACTGCACAGCAGATAAAATTTGCTGTATTTTACCACAAACTTCCATTTTTTCCAGGTTTTTTTAAATGCTTTCTGAAAACAAAACAGCAAATGTAGAAATAAGACAAGCCCATGCAGGTAATATAAATTTGAGTTCTGTGCAAATGAGCAAAAAGGTTTTTTTGAAGCCTGTATCACAGAATCCATCGCTACATACATATCTACATGTTCTAAATGATGGAGTTGAGAATGATTAATTTTAAAAGAAACAGTGATTCGTAATTGCTTTGTCATCTCCAGCCTGTAAAATTGGCTGAATAGTGTTGTCCGCCTCTACACTTTGCAGGTTTCCAGTCTGGTGGGTGTTTTGGTCTGTTGGTACACAGAGTTTCTGTCTGTTTGAACCCGTCGGGAAGAAACTTAGTGGGTGTGTTGCCAGACACATGACATTCTGTTAACTGTGAATGAAGTCAGAGAAACAGCGTGATCTCAGAAAACCCAGGTGTGCGGGGTCAGCGCTCTGCTGCTGGTTCTGCAGTCAGCGTGAAACTGCTGTCGAAGTGGAGGCAGATTCTTTGAATACAAACTAGACTTCATCTCGTTGAGTTGAACTGGCTACCCAGTGAGTGTCTGCCTAACTGTTTTCTTCAGGTAAAAGTAGTCTACTGAGACTAAAATTATTTGAGAGAGCAGTATTTGCTAACTAAATTCTGTTCTGAGCTGCTAATTCTATAGTCTGTACTCTTCACAATGCCTTTTAAGAGAAGGAAAAAGATCTTTGCTTCAGTCAGTCCTACAAAATCATGCCCCAATGCAAGGTTAGATGAGGGTTGTAAATGTATAATATCCTCTTACCATGGAATGACAAATTGGCAAGTTCTGTAACTCTTGTATGTATTTCATCTCTTGGAAGAGCTTCACGTTTGTGGACAAGTATCAGTGAGAACCTAGGAGTGAAACTTCTTTTTAAGACTAGAGCTTCTGATTTCAAACACTGAATCTGATACGTATTAAAACTTAGACTTAACGTGGTTTTGGATTAGATTTTGAAGTGGGAGTAAATATTTTACTATGTATTGTCGCCAGTTTCTTCTTATGCAACATCGTCTTGTATCAGAAGAACCTGCTAAACCTTTCGGTGTGGACTGCTTGGACTCGGTGTGACTCGTCATGGAATTCACTGGTGGTCACTGCAACCTGGCTTCCCTTATGTTCCTGGGCGATGTTGTGTCTCCTGGCAACAAGATGCAGATAGCAGCGTGCTGAACCTTGCTGAGAGGCTCGCAAACATGCTAGAACAGCTCATCGTTCACATGGTTACCGCATTATTTGGCTAAAGCTATTAATCTCTTGTGGTCAGACTAGCTTTACAGGCCTATCTATACAGATTGCATACAACAAGGAAATGTCTGTTCAGCAGTTTGCATGTCCAAGAAAGGCCCTGCAGAAGCCAGCCTGACAACCAGTGAGTGGTAGTTGTTTATTCTCCTTTGTTTTAAACACAGCTTATATGGCATAGTAAGTAATCATTACAGTCTGCATGCATAATATTGCCAATGTGGCTGCTCCAAGAAAGTTGGGTCGTTCAAGGAAGTGTTGAGCTATTGGCTCAATTGGAGAATGAGCTCTAAATTCAAATATTATGTTCTTCAAGTAGCTATTTATATAAATCTTTCTTCATCTCAATAACACGGAGATTAGTAATGTAAAATATACTGTCAGTTGTTGTCTTTCACCTAAGGGAACATGATCTTGAAGCAGGAGAAGTGGTAAACCTTGTTTAGGTATTTCTTTGTAATATGACTGCCTCAGATACTCATTGCAGTTTGGCCTCAAACTGAATATAAAACTCTATCATAAATTCCTTATACTTTTGCTTTCTTAAGTCTATCAAGTATTTAGAGCCAAATACCAAGCTATCTAAACAAATCGGGGAATATGAATTTAAGCAGGTTAACATACTTAGAAGTACTCAGTTTTCTTCATACGTGTGAGGAGAGGCCCTGGAGAAGTTCCAGCTTTCAGCTAAGTATTTCGGAGAACAATGCCAAGTACTGCTTTCCAGCGTGAGAGTACCCAAGCTGGGATATTTTAAGATGCTCTTTAGTAAGGGGAAATACTTGGCTGCAGAACTGAGCAGGTTTTCCTCACACACACACACACACACACACACACCTGTCCAATCATGCATATGTTGCTTTTCAAAATAAGCAACATCATGACTGATTACATGAGGATTTGTTTAAAACAGCTCCGCGGTTCCCGACCCAATGGTTCCCACCGCTTTGGCTGAAAGTGCCACCCCTTCTCTTGGCAGAGAGACATCCTTGTGTGCCATGGGAACCACAGCGTCTCTTCAACTACGTGTACCCCAGCATGAACTCACATGAAATGACACCTTCTCATAGTTGCTTTGATTTCTTTTTTTTTTTCCCCCTCCTGTAATTTCTGTAAGTTTTATGAAATGGCTTCTTCTAGCTAGAAGAGAAAGGCCAAAATGAAATGGCTCCAGTCAGGGAAAAGCAGGTGGACCTCCAATGGTACATATTCTGCCTGGGAGCAGTTGACTAATTACTGAGTATATATGCATGGTTCTTGGATGAAGTCAGAGTAAATACGGTGTTCCCCAATGGGGTTGTCAATGGGCGTATGGAGGCACCTGGGAAGGAAAGGGTAAGGACAAAAATAAAGGTAAAGGAAACTAGTTTTCCTTCGTTCTTGTGTTGATGGGGTAACTTGTTTCTCTGATGCTGTTAGAATATGCTTATATGATTTTAAAATCGTATAGAGCACAGTGGAAGCATTTCAGTCATTCACGGACTTCTGCATGTCGTCTGACCAATTGAATAGTTAAATTTAGGAAGTTATCTTTCTGATCTGCACAGCTGCCACAGTGTATGAGAACTCATGTGTTATTGATAACACCGGAGATGAGAAAACAGCTGAAATTCACTGTGCCTGGGGATTTTGTCTGTGATGTTTCTTCAATGTACATAGCTGAATGGTTTTGAACTTCTTTTAATTCCTTGCTAGAAGGAATGCAAGACAGAGACTCTAAATAAAAAGCATGTGAAGTGATTTTAGAAGTGTTTGCCTTGTGCTTTATAATAGTATGCTTCAATGAATTTCTATTTGCTCCACTTTATAGTATCATTTACATATGAAATAAAACTAATTGGCTTCTAGCTATACAAATCTAGGGAAGTTAGAAGTGTTATGCTGAGCTGCCATAGGAATCGGCAATCACTCATATATCCCTTTTCTTGTTTCACGTCAGTAAACAGATTACAGTTTTGGAAACAGCTGTCACCTGGCTTCAGGTTGAGGTCAGTCTGTTCCCTGTGTACTTAACGGTAATAAAACAGTCCTTTCTGAAACAAAGATTTATAATTGGTGAAAGAGATTGCTCAGAAGAGTTGCTTACAGGTAATCCAGCAGGCACAGTGTTGTAGCATTGTCTGCCTGTCTGTTTCTGTAAGGATGAGGAACAGAAAGAGTCTGTTACAATTATTTGCTTAGCAAGAGCGATCGTGAAGTTCCTTCCTAGTTGGTACACGTATTTGTTGAAATCAGTAGGGATTTGAGCTGAGTAATAATTGCAAAATTTGGTACTTGCAGTCAAATGTATAAAGGAGTCCTTTTTTTTGGGAAGCTGCATGTGGAGGGTGTGACATGAAACATTGCATGGAACATTCAGAAACTGAAATGCCCAGAATTGGGGGTTACTAGCGAGTGTTAGACTTGTATATGACCATCTTATGTAAAGCATTAATGAAATTGATGCAGGTTCATTATTTATCATAAGTCTCAGAGGTATTTTAAGTCCTGAGATTGGATAGAATTCTGACAAAAAGCAGCATGCATGTCTGTGCAGAGCATTTTTGAAAAATGGGACTTTAGACTCCATCTAAGTGCTTTAGAAAGTGTTTGTATTGCAGCTTTGTGAAAGCAAATGCCTCTCTCGTGATGTGAAAACCCTGTCCTGTATCAGCTCTGGTGCCACTCAGAGCTGTGCTTGTGCTGTCTCTAGAATGTCTACTGATATAAAAATTAAAACTAACAAACACAACTGTCTGCGAAACATATCCTCATCTGGTGTGGGTAGGAGACCTTTGAAACCAGCAATCTACCTCAGACAAGGACATCCATGTTTATCCTCTACTGCAAATAGAAGATGCAACTTGCATTTGAATTATGAAATATAGTACATGCGGTCATCCTTGGAAGACTTGAATGTGTTTGACATCCTCATTGCTACAGGTTTTTAGAACTTAAGGGTAGTTCATGCCAAAGGACCATTTTAACCCAGTACCTCATGTCCAAAAGTGGCCAACGGTGGGTTTCTTGGGAAGAGTAGAACAGAACAAACACACTTCTCAGTACAGTCTCTTATCTTCTGGCAGTCATGCCTCAATGACTTCCTGATCCAGAGATGATATCTGTGTGTCTGAGTGCACTTGGGAGATTTTTTTTTTTTCTTTCCCCCTGCCAGAAGAGATCTGGGGCCAGACTTTCATCTAAGCTGTATGTGTATCTGGACCAGTATCCTAGCAGTTGTTTCAGATTTACAAACATGAAAGTTAGGCTAGACTCTCTCACTGTGAAAATTACAGAAGACTGCTTTTCAAGCACACGCAGTCACCAACTGTAAAGGCAGGAAAACCTGTCTTTCCAATTTTTTTTAAGAAGAAATGTTGGAAAAGCAGTAAAGCTACTACTATATTGATAGATATTTTTTTTTTTCTTCTCTGATGATGGAGCCTTTTAAGCGTAGACGTAAATCTTTCTGTAGCACCTTTCTCTTTTCTAAGTTTCTCACTGTACACCTCCTGCATGGCTTACGGTCATAGCGGAGAGAAACAGTGTGACATGATGAGGGAACAAATTAAGTAAAATATGAAAGTAATTTCCTGCCCTGTCACCTGCTGCCCCTCTCTTCAGCTTGAGAATGATGAGATACTGATAAGATCAAGACCGCAGGATTGTGTTTACCAGCTTGTTTTTGTTCTTGCCCTGGTGCAAGTATTGCTTCTGTGAGGGAAGGTTCCTGTTTTCCTTTCACACTCCTTATAGCAATAACTAGGATTGGGCTTCAGTTTTATTGCTATATTGTGAAGAGCTGTTTGAAGAATGTCCCTTCATGAGTGTTACCTGGGCCCTTGCTTACTGTTACTTCCTATGGAATCTGTATTGGTTTCGATGGGAGCAAATTTTGGCTGCTGTTGTCTGAGATCCAGTGTTCCTACTTCAAACTGCCAGTACCTCTGCTTAAAAAGAAAGATCTTATTAAGGGGATGTACTTTAAGTGAAGTTGAGTTTCATGGAGTAGAGTTTAAACACTTGGTCCCTCACCCAAAGCTGGACTACAGCCTGTGACTTCAAACAACTGTTCACTACAAGTAAGATGATTTTGGGTCACCAGAAAGTGTAAATGCCCGACTTGCATCTCCTACAGTTGCTGAGTTCGATTTGACTAATCTTTCAACCTTAAGTACAAAAGGTTTTCATACCTGTTTGGATCTTTTAAGCTCATTTGTTCCCCTGAGTGGCTTGCAGGCTGTTGCTATTGCAGAGAGGAACTGGTTTAGTCATAGAGAGAAAATCAACAGTTTCATCATCTAAGTGGTGTTTAACTCTCGGTCTTGCTTTGTATCACAGCTGTTCTGATGGGAACCGTGTTTCATTTCCTGCACAGACCTTTGTTGATCACTAGGTTTCTTTTTTTTCTGAACCCTGTTTGCGGTAAGACTCATGACATATAACTGAACTTAGGAGAAGAGTTTGAAACCACATGCATTTACAAAAAATATTTCTCCTAGTCATCTATTTGTACAGAACATCTAGCGAACGTTTGTCTTACTGAGTGGAAAGAGTACAGAAGATTCGTACATTAGACTAAAGTTCTTCAGAAGAATGCAAGGAAGAGTGAGCCCAAATATCCTTATTTTAGCAGCCTATGTTCATCTCACAAAAGACTTCAATGTCGTAACTTGCTAGTCGAGGTACCTATTCAGGTCAGTGTCCTGAAGAGATTATGTCTTTGTGGTATTTTTTTATAGTTAGGGTACAGAGAAAATGTAACTTATTCGGGGAACCAGGTTCTGCTATTGAGAGCACTTGTGGAATTTTGTTTTGAACTGTGCTGTTGTACAGCACCAAATTTGGGGTTGTGTGCTGTATTCTTAAGAGAATTCAATATGTTTATTCTTTCAGTACAGGGAATTCCATTGAACTGCTTTATTTTATAAATAGAGACCTTTATTTGGTTAGTGGGTGAAGATAAGTTCTTAAGAAATCTCTGTTCCCCCCTCTGTCGCAGATTCTCTGTGGGACTTTGGAGTCTATTTTTGTCTCTCTCTGCATCTGTCTTTCCAGGGGAAAAATGGGGATAGTAATTTTCTACCTCAGAAGCAAGATGAGGCAAAGTTTTGTGGTGTTTGCAGGGAGGTTTAATAAATTTTTCTGTAGGAAGAGACAGCATTGTTTTTATTACTGGTTTCAAGCTCTACTGAAGGCTGTTCCTGCTGCATGATGTGAAGAGGCAGTGGGAGTAACGCTTTAACCCACCAAGGTGTTTGAATACATTTCCTGCTTTTCCAAACAAAGTCTAACAAACTTTAGCCTTCATCATCTCCTCCCTGCTCTTCTCCAGACTGATATTTCCAGGTAGAGACTTCAAAGTCCATGAGTAACAACACTAGATTCTTTTTTTTTTTAATCATGTTAGTTACAAAAAGTCTCCTTTTCCTTAACACAAACTGCCCAAGAAAAGTATAAAGAGCGATGGACCCCATTCATGGAGCTCATCTTTTGGAGACGGTGGAGAGGAAGTGTTGGGATGGGTCTGTTTCACCCCAGCACACAAGAAAGGATTTTAATTGCTGGTTTTGTGTGTGTTTGTTCTGTCTCTGTCATCATCATAGTACCCGAGTGTTTCATCGCCATTGTATGTGAGCATCTCCCGGAGGTGCAGTTAGCCGTGCAATCATGTGCCTGTGATGTCTTACGTGTTCTATCATGTTCCCTTCAGGGCATAAAACAAGGTGATGTATGCCTTGTTGGTTTATTGTTGGTTTTTCCCTCTCCTGCTCTATATGTTACCCATAATCTATACATTACGGAGGATACCCTTTACTTTAGATAGTGTACGCTGTACGTCAATAGTAGTAAATCATTATACTGTACTGAAGATAAAGTGATGTTTTGCTAAAGAACATATCGGACGTAACCTTGAGCATCTCGCATTCTCTACTGTTCTTGAACCCTAAATTTGGGGTCTTTCGCCTATATTTAGGCCTCGGGCAGCTGAGGAGTACGGCTGTCGCATTTCCTTTCATCACTGGTATCTTAAAGCTGAAGCCAGGAATGTAATCACGGAATCACTCGCTGTAATCACAATTCTTTTTTTTTCATGGCTTTGCATTATGTAAGCTGGTAATAGGCTTTTTAATATGCAGAGGAAGTGCTTTAACTGAAGAGCTATTATTAAAAAACTTTGCTATATATATTTTAGGATTTCAGAGCTTAAAAGCCAGTAAATGTTGTAATTTGAAAAAGTTAATACTTCTGAATAGAGAAATACACTGTTAAAGAATGTAAATGAGCATTGGAGTAATATATATTTTATGTGAATCAAGTTTTTTTGCAAAATAATATCTTTCCTTATTCCCAATGTTATAATTAGGAAAAGAAAACCAGATAGACTTTGCACATATAGTGTGTTTTTCAGATGCAGTCACTTAAATAAAGGCATTTGTCTGAATTTTTTGGCTGTATACAATAATGCAGTGTTATTCTGAATAATTTATTGTTACGTAGAAAACGTGTGTGGAGTTTAAAAGGTTTTAATTAAAGCATTCAGGGAAAAAAAGAAAACCCTGTTTTGTAGATTTTGGGGTGTTTATATATTTTGGTCACTTAATTTTCTGTTAAAATTAATGGGAAGTAGCATTCTAAACATTTTACGAACTTGAAAAATAAAAATACCATTTTTAAAGCATCCCTAATTTAACAGAAGTTTGAGTTGCAGGAAAAATTCTGCTATGTTGCATCCTGAAACTGCTGAGCCTTTCCCTATTCACAGCTAAGGGAAGTGGATAGAGGATACCATACCAAGAAATACCTCGAGCACATTTTTTCTTCAAGAAATAATTAGAGATTTTGGGTTCTGAGCTGCAGCTCTTACTCTGAGAGAAATGTTTGGTAAACCTGGGCAGCAACTGCCCAGAGCCAGTGTCCCCATCTTTAATTGGAGAGTGATGGATTTGTATTAAACAAGCTGAAAGCCAGTGCTAGGTGCGCGGGAGCTTTGCAAGCTCTGCTCTGCTCTCTGTGTCACGGGCATGCACCAAAAGGTGTGTCGCTCGGAAATGCTGTGACCTTTACAGTCAGACTGAGCAGTGCTATTTCTGAATGGGAAAACCAAGACACTTAACGTGTTGTATCATACATAGGCTTTCAAGAAGAATGTTTGAAGGGGTGGTAATCAGCTGGTTCAGTGCTTGATGCCTGGGTTCTTGTTACAGCAAATTGTCGGCGTATATCAATGAGCGATGGCCATCCTGTCCTCCTCAGTTTCCTTACAGGGGAGGGGAATCTGATGAAGAAGAGGCAGAAAGTGAGCTACAAAAATGTAAAAAATTCCAAACAGCAGACAATCATTACATTTTTTCAGTACTGAGAAGTAATTTGGCATGTTCTAGACAGGTTTCACAGAAAAATGTTTAGCTTTCGGAGAAGCTATTTTCCCTGTAAGCTGTCATTAGCTGTCAGCCTTATAAATCTTAAACAGAGTCTTATGAGATACGTAGGTGCATGCTTAGCTGTGCACAGATTTTGTTTGTTGTAGGAAAAAACTGACCGTAATTTGTTTTACTGGAATTGTATGTGAGGCTTTCATGTTGTTATAGCACTACTAGAAGAAAGCCATGTAAACCCTACAGTTCCCCACCTGTTTTGCAGTTAGAACATGTCTGCACACAAATACCCTTTTTTGCATGTGCACTGTCAACCTGGAGTTTTAGTTCATCCTGACGATCTGCTTGCTCTGCAATAAAAGCATGAGGAAAAGCAGTCTCATACTGTGCTCATCTCAAAAAATGTTTTTCCTTCCACAGGGTCCCTCCCATTGCGTTACTTTGATTCTCCTTGCTTTGCTACGGGGCTATGTGTGTCTGTTGGAGACTGTATTTTAACAGTTAAGCCCGTATTAGAAATACCTAAGTGATGCATCAGAAGCCAGCCATGTTTCGAGTGCCTGTGGAATTTGTTTTCCAGTCTTCAAAATTTTACAGACCTTTAACTTTTTAAAATATTAACCAGTATGTGATTACTTTTAAAAGAGTTCACTGTGCTAGTGGATAATCTTTATCATGTTTAGAGTGTATGTTGATTTTCAGATTTCTCTTTGCACTGCATTAACATAGAACCAGTGCAAACATTTTTTCATTATCAGTTTTCACGATAACACATGCAACATACAAAGTTATAATAAAATTAAATAATCCTCTGGGTTTTACCACCTTTGAAATAAAATAATTTACTCATAAAGAAAAGGTTTTCCATTTCTTTGCACTTTCTTGGAGGTCACAGGTCTTTGGAGTAGGGAGAACCATGTTATGGTATTTGACTTGAAAAGAGGTCGAAGTGAGGAGGAGTGCTTGAATTGTGAGGTTTTGTATTGAGAAATATCTTTTGGGGTATTTGTGCCATACAATATGCAGCACAGTACCTGGGGGTCTTGATTCAGGACTTGGATTTGTAGGTGCAACGTAACCCCAAAACAGTGAGTCCGACTCCTCACTCCAAGAGGACAATATAAACAATGTCAATCGCTAAACGTGCTTTTCTGAAAAGTGACGGCTTTATTAGGCACTGAACTTCAGAATTGTAAGACTACGTTTTGATAAGAAAAAGCAAATGTCCCTAAAGCAGCATTAAAAATATATTCATGAAGAAATTCACCCAAGAAATCATGCTTATGGTGCTGCCTGCAAATACTATAAGTAATAACACAGCTTGGTATTTCAGAGAGATGATTTCCTCATGATTTCACACATTGTTTTCAAATAAAGTAGATTGTAGCTTATTGTTATGGAACAAAATGACTACATACCAGGAAGGTGGGGTGATCTGCTACTAGTTTTTTCACTCAGAAAGTGTGTGTATTTTTTTTTTAAGCCTTACATTTACTTTCAGTCCCTTTGTACTGGTCATTTATTTAGCTTAGTGATAGTTTTCTTTCTGACTGGACCTGACTTGTATCACTTGTATCTGACGTTTGTCTTGTCATGCTGTTGTCATATGCGTTTTCTTGAGTCGCGTGGGTGTCTGTGCACTAGCCGCTGATGCAGTGGGCTGTGGAAGGTCGGCTTTAATTAGTATATCCAGCTTCTCGCGGTGGGCTGCAGCTTGGGTGGGAAGACACGGGTTATTAAAGTACACCTCCTACGCAGAATAGCTGGTTTCCTCCTGTTTTCGTATTCTAACCGTAATGATTTTGTGTGCCGTTGACGCAAGTAGGGAACACACTGTTAAACCTTCTATGGATTTGGTGTGATAGTGTCATCTTGACAAAATTTTCCTCTTAATTGGTGTGGTTCTGTGACAGTTTTTAAAGAACCACGTGCAGGGAACTGGCAAGGTGTTCCTTTTCGGTAGTAAGTGCTTGGCGTAAAGGGGGAGAAAGCTGGCTGGAGCCATTCCTCCTGCAGGCAGGTCTGCTGTGGCAGGGACAGCCGCCCTCCAGGTGAATTGTCACTGAAATGAGTCAGACGAAGCCCATGCTCGTTGGGGCTTGGTCTGGGGGTGCTGGGGCAGCTGCAAAAAGAATGATTTTTGTGTCCAAAGAATTTTTAGAAGTAGCTCATGGAGTTGCGTTTTTAAGGCATTTGATTTGACTTTTGGGACTATTCTATACCTTTTCTTTAATTCTATATGAACGCTTATTGAAAACAAAGAGAGCAATCTAAATTTACCCAAACAGCAGTGGAAAAGATCCCCCAATTGTGAGCCCATAGCAACAGACACATTGTCTTTTCGTCTACGTCAGGAAAGCACTTAATACTTCAAACTGTGCTTAGCACTTCACAGACCCAAATGCAATTAATTGATGATGGTAAACACTAAACAGCTACGCACCTGTACCTCCTATTGAGAAATGAAGGATCATTCCAGCTGATCATCATTTTTTAAAGTGGGAACTCTTCAGTAGTTTTCTGTGAAGGTAGTATAATAAAACTCTTCAGCAACTGTACCAGTAAGAGTGTGAAATAGCTAGCAAAATTGCAGCCATTCTCAAGCAAATCTGTGTTCATAAAATCATGTAGATGTTTAGAGTAGCTGTCACTTGATGTGGCAAATTTCAGATACAGTACTTTGATGTCTATGGTATTAATGTGCCAAAGCTTTAAAAATAAACTGTAGATTTCAAGTATCAGCTTGATTTATGTTTACTGCTAAGAATTCAAAGAAAATATTTTATATAGTCTCAAAAGCTGCATTTCCAGTTGCCAAAGATTAGTAACTGTTAATGAATAGCCGTAAGCTGACAACTTGTAAAGAGATTATAAAAGTAGAAAACTAATTATGTAAACAGCATTATTTTGGAAATATGTTAATCCCAGTTCTAAAAAAGTTACTTTTGTAGGGAATGAATATTACTGTGATTTCTTTCAATTTCTATGAATTTCTTAAGTTCTTGATTGCTAATAAGCCAGTGATTGTCTAACGATCAGCAGAGCTTTAGAACTTGAGAATTTTCTTTAATTTAATGTCTCTCTCTTAACACCGACTAATGAAACAGCGTTAGAAACTGTTTGCTGAGCCATTCCACAGTCACTGTTAAACATGACTTTGTAAAGTGTAGAGGAACTGCACTTTTATTTTCTCCTTTAGATAAGGGCTATACTCTGGGTCTTAATCTGTAGCCCCCTGTTGTTGTTAGGTCCTTTTGAAAGCGACAGTCACTTTATGTGAAGTTGCATATTAGCGTTGATTTTTGTAGCAGCGATATAGCTACTCAAAAAAAGCCAGTATTCCTCAGCGTAGGCTCCGTAATTGTGAAACCACGTTTCCTTTTCATATTATGCTAGTTCTCTTCTGCTGCACGTGATGAAAGATACTCAAACTCTCGGGTGCATCAGCAGCAGATGCTCCTCATCTGGAGCCATTTACATTTTCTTTTCTTCCCTGAAGCACTAACTTTCACAAGAATAACCTTTGGAATAGTATGTGGCTGCTTCATCAAATATGGTTGTGTGATGTATTTACTTAGTATGCTCAAAATGTCAGAGATATGTATATTGATTTTGGTACAATTCATGCATACTGAATAAATACCACTGGACTAGGAAGACTGCTGGGTTTGTGTTTTTGTCTTTCTGTGCTGAAGACCATGTTTTTTGCACCACTGTCCACAGAAACTTTTGAAGAGTTCCTTTGCCCTCACAGCTCTTCGCACTTGCTCCTGTGTTGTGCCCACTTCAAACTCATGGGACATCCGTATGGTCACAGGGTTGTATGACATAAGCACAGCCAGACCGAGGGTATCTCTGAGGATGACTATGCCAACTGTAGTTCTGACTGTCTGTTTTGTTATCTCTGAATGTAATCCATTGTAATCCATTTTTAAAATGGATTACAAAAGGTGAGAATTCTTTGTTTTTCTTGTTCTTTCCAGGGGACATGAGTTTTGGGTGGATTTGAATGTTATGAAATTATATGAAACTGTTGAGTTTGACCAAATGCGGCGGCTGTCCTCACCTTCCTGCCCCAGCTCCAGCTCCAACTACTACACGGTCTGGAAATACTTCTGCAGGGACCACTTTGGCTGGAGAGAATACTCTGAGGTATTTAACATGTTCCAGAATCATGCTTTCGGGTAGTAACCCAAAACTCTGTATGCAGTATATACTATAAACTATATATACATTTTTAGTCTGTTTCCTCTTCGAACATTCAGGAAAGTTACTTAGAGTTATTGTTGAGGAAGATAATCAAGAAGGTCAGTGTTGAACGGAAAAAGCAATAAAAGGAGAACTCTGCTCTGCTGGACTGCACCTTGAATTATTCCTGGAAACATGGGAGACAGAGAGGCTGACCAAATTGTCAAATTTGAGAGCAAACTGGCTGATGTCAGTACCGAGAAAGTCCTTTCTAATCCCTAGAAATCTTGTTCTAGGACAGAGGGGACAGCTTCCTTGCAGCCTTAACACCACTGCCATTTAGCTTTTCAGTTTTTAGTTTATTTACCTGTCTCTAAAGGTATCACAACGCAGGACGTGAGCCTCCAGAGTCACTGGATACAGCCCTTTGCCGTCTCGTAGGCTGCACTGTACACTGCTGCAGCTGGATGGTCCCACAGCTGCCAGCCCCTGCTCCGTAGGGACTTTTTCCTAAATGTCTAGTTTAAATCTGTTCACCGATGGTATATGCACGCTCATTCTAGTGTCACCACTCCCTTTCGGTCTTTAACAGCCACAGTTTTCCATAGCAGGTTTTAAATAGGCCTTCTCTCTTCCAACTCTTTAACCCCAATTATAGGCACAGCAGTCATATCCACTGTCAAACAGGATTGTGCTAGACAAAACCAGAATACTTCTATTCATTCAAGTAAGCTCTCCAGTAAGCCTTTTAAATATCTGTGGTAGTTAAGAGCTCATCTTTGGCTGGCCAGAGCTGTACATAATATTTTGAATAAAACCTCATCAGTGTCTTACAATTTTGGCAGTACCAGAAATACCTCCACCAGTGTAAACTAGATCACGTTCATCTTTTTCATGTGTCATGCTGACTTTATAAGTGTGGTAGGAAGCTTAAGGCAGAGCACTGTATACAGTTTGGGGCTTTGCAAATGAAAAAAAAAAAAAAAGCAAGAACTGCAGAGAGTCTGGAAGAAAGCACAACAAATAACAAGAAGTTTAGGATGTTTGACCTGCAAGGAGAAGTTAAAAGAACTGGGTTTCTCTAGCGTAGAAAAGAAGAAAAAAAATAATGAGAATATGTTAATGTATAAAAGATTGTTCTACAGCAGACTTCTGCTTTTCACATTCAGTGGGCAAAGACAAAAAGTAAGTAATTTGTGGCAAGGGAGTTTTAGGTTAGATATTGGGAATAACATTTGACATGTAAAAATATGGTAGCACTAGCACCAATTACGTAGGAAGGTTGTGAAACCTGCCTTGTTGGCAGATCTTACAGACAGATAATGGAACATTTTTCAGTAGTCTAAATGTACTTGTGCCTCAGAGCAGAGGAAAGAGAGGAGAGGGGAAGGGAGTAGAGAGAGGGATTCTGTGAGGTCTCTGGCAAAAATACTATTTTTTGAACATGTAATTTATCATGTGTATGCTTTTGGTTTTTTAATTTTCTTGAAACAGCCTGTTGTTAGATTGATAGAAGAAGCCAGCTGCCGGGGTCTGAAAGAGGTTCGGTTTGTTACCTGGCATAATCAGTATATCTTAAACATCAAAGATGGATTCCAGCAAAATGCGTGTTTCAGAAGAGAAATCAAGAGGAGACCCCTTCTTCGCTCATGCATTGTGCTGATGCCATTTTTACAGTATGTATTCCAGCAAAATGGAAACTTTGCATTTGTTTGTCATGCTGTTCTGTCCTTGAGAATTGTATTCCTTAAGATGTGACAAGGAAACAGCCATCACTGGATAGAAAAATCAGAAGAAATAATAAAAAGTCTTAGTCATGTCGGCAGCTCTTGCTTGCCACTTTTCAAGATAATATTTATCTGAGGAGCTCCTTACTGCTAGGCTCTGTTTGTTATTTAAAGGTTATAATGTACCTTGTGAATCGCAGAACAGCAGAAGCACGGATGTACTTCAGATTTGCCAAAGTATCATCCAGCTGTCAGCATCTCACTGGCTCTAGTGATTGCCAGGCCATCAGTTCTAGGTCCCATAAAAATGAGCATTCAAAAACATTTTGTAATTTTCAAGCACAATTAAAGCATGCCTTGTTTTTATTGTCATCTCAACTGGGGGTGAACACGCTCACCCATCAAAGGCAGGGTGAGGAAGGTATTGCATTGTAACTTTTGATTACAACTCATAAAAATGCCATTTTTGTGATCTCACCAGCACAGCTGGAAACATTATTGTCGGAGTTCACTAGTTAGGAGCATATTGTCCTATTAGCAAAGGGGTGGAAATCATTAGTCTGACTGGCAGCTTGGCATGCTGGGCCAATCAAAGAAGCTTTGACTGCTGCAGTAGGGCTAGAATGCTCCTTAGCTTGCAGAGTTGTTACCGCATCTGATTGCAAAGTGAACATGAATTTGGTCAGAGCCTCGAAACACGTGGTTGTTAGAAACATTTTTAGATACGGTTTTATAGGAAGGAAACCCCAGATTATTAAAGAGATAATGGGAGGATGCAGGTAAAAAGACCAAGCATGGACTTTCTGGTTATAGCAATTCTGATTATCATCTTAACGAAAAATAAGGATTTCAGGTATTTTCTTGATGTTTTGCTACCAGTGACTATTTTACTACAGTGTAAGTGTATAATTTTGAGATATGCTAGAAGTATGCAATTCCCACTAATTTTAGTGGACCCTTGAGGGTTCTACACTCACGAGGGCTTGACCATAACTATTCATGCCAGCTACCATATCTATAAACTAAGCTCTGAAATTTCTGTTGTTCTGCAATAAACCTCATTCTTTTATTTTCTTTATCTAAAGACGTTGTAATGCTTGCTTAAAAATCCACCAATTCTTAGCAGAGAACAAAAGAATATTTTAAGTATTTATGGGAGCTATCCTTAAGAAGTCAGTATTTGCCTGCGCTTATCACACAACGCTACCTGCGATTTTTTATTTCCCCCCGCTACCTGCTTAAATCGGTTATAAAATTGGGAAAGAATACTTGAATAGAAACTGTGGGAAGCGGGTGATAGTAGTTGACAAATGTTGACTTTTTAATGCCTTCCCTTGTGTAATAAATGCTTAGAAATGATTTACACTAGTCAGAAGAAATGAGCAAAGTACACCAAAGCATTGCAGTATTTTTATTGTTTGATGTCTTGCTCATTAATCCATAATTTATTGTTAATCTATGCTTAGTCTTTCAGTCCAAGTGTGAGTGAATGAGGTTCTACAGTAATATTTTTTATCTATTGACTTTAGGAGGAAAACAAAATAATTAAATGCACGCTGTCATATTGCAGACTGCTATTTTAATAACCATTCTTAGAAAAATCCATCTTCTGGTTTTCTGTTAAACTATTAATAAACAGTGAGAAGAATTTTGAGTTGGAGTCAAATCCATGCAAATAAAGTGAGGTCTCTTTTTAGCTTTGAACAGCAGGTGAAAGCCATGTGAACACTTTTTTTAAAGACTATGTCTGCTCTGAAAAGTGAGTGGTGTTACAGTTTACTGTCTCTCTGATCCAAATCAAATGTATCAATTTAAAAATAGACTTTTTTCCCCAACTTTTTTTCTCGACCTGAAAAGCTCAACCTGCAATCAGAAAATCACGTTAAATTATTTCTGGGTCACACAAAAAATCACACGCAGTTCTTTCAGGCTCATACATCCCTAGCATTAAACATTCTGAAAGGCAACCTTAATTGACATTTCTCTAGGTAAGATGTGAATAGCAGTGGAATTCTTATTTATGTAGATAATTATGTTGGTGCTGCAGAGAAAAGCAGGCTAACAAGCAAGGACAATCAGAAGTTGCTCTGTGATTGTGTTTCGGTACCTTGAGAACAGATTGGCTGGGTGCAGAATTCACGATTATGCGGCTTTTCAGGCAGCGTCATGCCTGAACAAAAGAAGATTGATTCCTGAAGAGTCACTCTGGAGAAAATGACTTTGCCTTTAGCAAAGCTTCAAGAGTTTGTTCTCCAGTAAACTTTATTTTTACAAAGACGGCATAGGGAATCAAGTTTGCCTGTCGCTCCTGTGTCCGAAATCCAATTGTGTATATGCAGGGAGGCAGGATTTGGCCTTGGATGTTGTCAAACCTCAGCTTGCCCAAGATGAATACACAAAGGATTCACTTTCCCCATTTCCTCCTAGTCAGAACAGGTTTTCTCCTTACGCTTTGGCAGTGATGTGTTATCAGAACACAAGTGACCCGAGAAATTTCATGAACTTTAATGTTCATTAAACTTTAATTTAATGAAATTTAATGAGATTTAATTTAAGGTCATCTCTGGGGTTTAGAGACAAGATTCACCTTGTGTCTTTCCAGGCAGACAGTGGGTACCTCTGACTCCGTAGTCCTTCCTAACAAGAGCTGCCTACTTCTGAGCGCACCTTACCCGTTTGCATTCACTGTGGGTTGGTCCTGGAGTCAATAGCAGCTTTTCCTGTAAAAATACTTTGGTAAAATACTCATCTGGTGAAATTTTGACATAGTTCTATATATTCTTGCAACTGAAAGGGAACCTCACCAGCTTGCAGGAGCTGAAGAGCTGTGTACTTGAAGCGTGAAAAACAGAGCCTGAACCTGCAAGCTTTACATGTTCAAAGTATTTTCATTGACGTAAGTGGAAGAACTCCAATAAGTAAGGATTATTCAGCTGAGTAAGGCTTGCTTGTTCAGATTATAATCAGGTGAACATAAGCCACAAATGCCACACTCTTTATCTAAATTTAGCAGCTTAAAGAGTGTGAAAAATTCCACGGAGGTGCAGGTGTTCATTAAGAACAAAGTCTTGCCGCACCACAGTTGGTGTCCTTAACTGGATTTTACTGGTGCCTGTTCTTTTTCTGGCATCCATGCTGCTTTCCTGCCACAGCTGTTACAGGCAGCAGCTCCCCTCTTTCACCCCTTCCTGACTTCTTACCTGGCAGCATTCCCAAGAGGAGGGGCTGGTCTGTTGCATGAAAATAAGCAACTGCAAATGCAAATTGACATATGGCCTGTGCAAATGAAAATACGAGAACCTTCCTCAGCACGATACTGAGTAGTACTGAAAACATAGCATCTCCTCTTCTCCATAATGCAGTGAAGTATCTGCAGCTTTTGCCTATAAAATGTTATTAGTTGTGGTTATTCATGATTCATACTGTACAAGAAAGTATATGTTTCTACTCCTTGTATTCTAAGGAAATTAGGTCAAATGTTGCCACATTATTCATCTTTTCTTATTCTGTATGTTAAAATCACTAATAGTTTATAGCTAACATACAAAATAATTCTATTTGGTAGCATTCTGCCTGTCTGTAGTTTATAACCCTACCCCAGAATGTGAATAATGACGATAGTAGGCTTTTAAACACCACCAAGCGGTAAGATTTCCTTATGTGGAACAGCATCCCTGAAAGTCAAGATTTTCTTTTTAGTTTGTATGGGTGGAGGAGTTATTAAAATAGCAGAAATAGCTGGCATGTTTGTTTTAAACAAGCATTAAAGATATGTAAATTGGTACAGAACTGAAGAGCAGCAATTGCTTAGGATACGTTGGTGATGAAATAAATGTGATTAGAAGCTCTTTTGTTTGTGAATGCTTAAGCACAACCTTTTTCTCCTTCCCCAACTAGGACCTTAGGGGGCAACTCTCCAGTACCCTCTCCATCAGCTGAAACAGCTTCCTCACATGCTCCAACTGCTGTTACCTCTCCAAACTTCTATCCTGAAACCTGGATTAGTATGGATCCATCTCAGGACTTCATCCAAGTGCCTGTTCTGAAGGAAGATAAAAGCTATAGAACCATTTATAACCTGTTTCACAAGACAGTGCCAGAGACCAAATATAAAATTTTGAAAATTCTGAGAGTGCAAAATCAGTTTCTTTGGGAGAAATACAAAAGGTAAGGTAATGCAAATACCACTCTTTTACAATAGTGGAAAAATACCTCAAAATATGTAATTTGGGCTGCAAAATACAAGTTGATCATTAAGTAGAATGCATAAACTCCAGGTTTTCTGAAGAAAAGGAGCATCTTCAGCTGAACAACTTTATCTGAAAAATATCTTATCCTGAAACTTTCTGAGTAAGAGGTTTAATATGCTATCTACTGATAACTTCTGTAAAATGTATGTTCACAGAAACTTCAAAATAAATCTAGAATATCTAATTGAAAAATCTTTCAGTTCACTTTCAAGCCAAATTAGGAAGCATTGTTTTCACCAAATAATCTCTGTACTAAAGATAGCCATTAGTGCCTTGGTTCCCCAGAACATGGCGACCCAGGGTCTTACGGTGGTCTTGCAAAGGTGAAGTCCTATGTCAGTCATTTCCATTCAAACCAAAGATGCTGTGTCTGAAAGTTACCATCCACTGACCACTTTGTAACTGATAGGAAATTAGATTTGTGGATTCTCTCTCCCTTCTCCAGAAATGCAGAATCTCAGGAGAAGTCGAGGGATGGGCTGTGTGACCAGAGCCTGACTTTCTTACAGTATTCATGCTGGTCTAGAGCATCTTCACCCACCCTGTCTCTCAGTGATTCCTCTCTGTGGCCTCTTCGGAAGCTGTAGTGGGATCTAATTTTTTCACAGCCCTTGTTTTCATTCTGAGGAAGATTTCCTTCCGCATCCAAGGTGAAATACAGGCAAAGATAAGCAGGCACTTCTCAAGCTGCTTTGTCTTTGCTCCTGTGCAGGTGAGAGAGCTCTGCCTCCAGCAGTATCAGCTCAGGTCCTTTCAAAAATACTTATTTCACACAAAAGCTTTATTTGAAAGTGGAAGACCCACTCTGCTATCCATACAGAAATGTTTTCATATCTCCTTTTACAGCTCTACTATTCCAGAGGATAATACTGATGCTTTAAGAGCTGTAGTGAAAACTGCTTTTCCCTTGCAGCTCTGCAATGAATACTCATCTTCACTTTCCATTTTCTATTCCAGGAAAAAGGAATATATGTCAAAAAAAATGGCTGGGCTTGACAGGATAATGAACGAAAGGCATTTGTTCCATGGCACCTCCCAGGACGTGGTGGATGGAATCTGCAAGCACAACTTCGACCCGCGCGTCTGTGGGAAGCATGCCACCATGTTTGGACAGGGCAGTTACTTTGCCAGAAAGGCAAGCTATTCCCATAATTTTTCCAAAAGGTCACCCAAAGGAGTTCATTACATGTTCCTGGCGAAAGTATTGACGGGAAGGTACACAGTGGGTAACCACACCATGAGGAGACCTCCACCGGTGAACCCCGGCAGCATTACCAGCGACCTCTATGACTCTTGTGTGGACAATTACTTTGAGCCTCAGATTTTTGTCATTTTTAATGATGATCAGAGCTACCCTTATTTTATTATCCAATATGAAGAAGTTAGCAACACCGTCTCCATTTGAAAACTTGTGCTGCTAAATTATTCATTTTAATAAACTCTCTTATCTGGCATTGGTAGCAGTTTTTGTGGGGAAAAAAAATTGGACATTGCAGAACTGATTAAATTACTTGCTTAGAAGGAACTAAATCTCAAAATATAGAAAAGAAGATCTGAAGTGACCAATTGTGCACTTGCTGTTTGATTATGTATGTGCAAATTGTAAATATTTTTCCATTGTTTATAGTTGAAAATCTGTGCCTTTTGTTATAAAACACTGTTTATTTATGTTAGTAAATATTCATGTTTAAAAATGTGTGTGTGTATAATTTCAGTTGCGTGCTGTGCATATTAGAGCGGCTAGAAAATTGCTTTTGCCCCAATCTTGAAAACTTAAGGATGGCCATTTCTAGATAATCAGAACCAGATAAATTTCATCCCAGTATATTAAATAAGAGATTCTCCCAGCCACTGTTTCTTATTACTATATTTCAGAAAGATTGGGGGAGATTACAAAACTAACATTCTGCTCATACTTTGGATTATTAAACAGGACAACACAAACAAATACATCATTTTCTAAAATCAGCCCTAAGTAAAATTAGGAAGAGGTTAGTATGGCACACAGTCCATGAGGGTTTAAAGCTGTTTATGGGACATCCAGTTCATCATTTTTTGCCACTGTGGTGGGGGTGGGAAGGCCACCTGGGCAGCACCGAGCTGCCAAGGGCCAGGTCTGTGCTGCTGAACCCGTGCACAGCCGGGCACGTGCCACCAGTCCCCGTTACTGTCAGACATCCCCAGTTAAAGGGGTTAGCTCTGGGGAACGGATTTCTTGGAAAAGAAACCTCAAACAAAGCCTCTTTTTGATGAGGTTTTAAATTTGATCAAGGATGAAAATTTGTGTTAATGTCACTTAATGAGGCTGATATTAAATGAATTTAAAAATGATGGATACATTAAAATAATTTTCAATACATAATCCTCATTTAATCAGGGTATTTTTTGGGGTTTTCTAGGCATCTATGCTTGGCTCAGTGCTCTTCAGTATCTTTAGCAATGATACAGAAAAAGAAGCAAAGTAATGACTGATGTTTGCAGCTGGCCCAAACCAGCCAGGGTAGATGGTGGAATAGGTGGGTCCGTCATTCCCAGCTCCCGCATTGCTTGGGAAGAGGAGCTCTTCCGAACGTGTGCTCTGACGCACCCTGGGGCAAGTTAACGTGTTTGTACCTCGAAGGGGGGAAGAGGGACGGCACGTCATGCGGAATTACAGAGCAGAAGCTGGTACTGGGGTGACGTTACACGGAAAGACCTGGCAGTCGGCAGGAGCGACCCCAGCAGTAATGCCGTGGGCTTACGGCACGGCTCGCCGGAGCTGGTGCTTGTGGAGGTTTGGAGGGCACCCATCTGCTACGCTGCACCTTTTCGTGGAACAGCTGAAATCGTTGCACAGGGGTTTTTTATCTAACCATGCTTTATGAAAAAAACCAGTCTCTAAAGTGGGATCAGAAATAATTTCAGAACTATGATTTAAAATTCAGGAAAAGTGAAGTAATAATTACCTCCATTCCAAACCTTGGCGTATTTTGTGTTCTCAGCTCAGTGGAGCCCACGCTACGCTCACCAGCCACCGGGCCACCCCAGGAGCCAGCTCATCTATGGGCTATTGCCTCGGCTCATTCTACCAAAGTCATTAGAACCTTGTCACAGGCAGGCTCAGGTCCCTGCTACCTCACCATAGCTGTAACAGGCTGGCTAGCATTATGAAATTTTAGTTATATAGCAAGTGACATAGTTTATAGCCCAGCAAGATAAACTTTGATGCTTTATAATTGCTCACCTCAAGCAGCCTGAGTTAGATGTACCTGAGATGCCCAGTCCTCGTTAGGATCTTTACAAAGTATAATGTATCTCATTATAAAATTAGCTGCTTTGTTAGTGCAGGTGTGGCCTAGGAGCGCTTGCCCGATGTTCAGCAAACTCTGGTGGCCCCAGTACCTCTGCCAGCCCAAGGAGCAGGTCTGGTGGGTCTCTGGGATGGGAAGGGAGCTTCAGACCCGGTGCTCTTTGCATCTGCGGCTCAGCAGCAAACCCTCAGCTGAGCCTGGAGCTGTGCTTTTGTGATAACCTGCTCGGTATCCACTTTCTCTCTGGGGCTTAATAAAAATGTATTTTGCCGTAGGAGAGAATTATTTACTCCCACCAGCACTCCTGCTTGTTTCTGTCCCACTGGATCACTCCTCATTACCCGTAGTAGATCAAACCAGCTGGTAGGTGAGAAGAAGGGGAAGATCCAAGCAGCTGGTTCCTGTTAACTCCCAATCTCTTCTGATGCTCTTGGCAGCACAGGGGAGAGCGCAAATTTGAGGGGGTTTGTCTTGGAGGAGGAGGAGACATTGGCATGGTGGGATGGGAGCTACTGGCTGGGATGTGCAACACAGAGGAGCTGGTCCTGGCTGTAGCTTGCCTCCCCAAGAGATGACTTTGGAAAGGTAAGGTGGTTTGTGGAGGAAGGGGTTGTGGCTGATGATGAAGTAAAGCTGAGGTAGCCTCCTTTTAAAAGCTGCGAAGTCTTCTGGCTTGCCTTCCCTTCTTTCTGATGGCAAGCAGGTTTTCCTGTAGTAGCTAAAGCAACAGCTCGGCAGTCCCGTTGCTGCAAGGCGGTGGCGTGCTCATGTGCATGTTTGGTCCAACTGTGGTGGAATTGGGGTAGAAAGGTGAAACTCTAATTGCTCGTATGCCCTGCAGATACCTCGCTGGAGAGCGCTGCCTGCTAAGCCCTGCAGCACAAGCACTGGTGCCCATGTCATGGGCAACTGTCGGTGCCTGTCCCTGCCCTCTCTGGGAGCACGGGGCAGCGTCTTGGGGGGCGACTGGGGCTGGGAGCAGCTCGAGCAACACGAGCTGATTGTCTGAGATGGTTACATTACATTTACAGTTGTATCTGTGCGTGCATATTTTAGAAGTGTCTTTACACTGGATACTGAAGTTACTTCAGAACTGAGATTTAAGATTTACTTAAGAGACAAAGATTTTGAATAAGGATTGATGTTCTCGTGGCTTTTGTATTCAGTAGTTCCCCCATCAAAGGCTTCTGGCTAGTTTGAGACTCGGATGAACGGGATCAGTGTGGGAGGTGGGACTGCTGCCAAGAGTGGGGAAACACATCTGTCGGGGAAGGCGTGTTGGGGGGCTACAAAGCCTCACGCTGGGGATCAGAGGCTTCCCTCTGTTCTCAAGCCATCGTCAGGGAAATTGGTCATATTTTTTCCTTGAATGTCGTAATGGGGTTTTGGTCTTCTGGGACCTTCTCTACACTGCTGCTTTGCTGCCAGCCGCTTGCTCTAGCCAGTGGGGTTCTCCCGTGGCCTCACGCTCGCTTCCCACTGATCCTTCCAGGATGGTTTTCCTGAACCTTCATGTTTTTAGACTTTCCTCGTGAGCACGTTGAAACAGCTGCAGGGATTGGTGATAACAAGCTCCAGCAACACGCTGCTGACAACGTATTGAAAATATTTATGTTGTTTCCATGCCAACCTGTTCCAAGCGTATAAACCATCCTGTAAAGGCTTATCAAATTAGCAGCTCCTCAGCACGTGGCACGTAGTGACATGGTCCTGTGCAGAGGGCGCAGGACCCAATTTCCCCTTTTGTGCCCACCTAAGTCTGGCCCTGTAGCTCACATTGCTGCCGCCGTTGGGAGCCTGGCCAGTCACCGGGATGTGCTGGCTGAAATTTGGCATGGCTCCTCCGGACGGGTGGAGGTGAGCTGTGTCACCACGTGCTACCAATGCATGACCAGGTGAACATCGATAACCCTCCAGTGTCCATTCGTAGCTCTCCCGGTGCTAGTGGAGGATCACTTTTGGCTTCCAACCTCCCTGCGGGGCAGGACCTGGGCAGGAGCAATGGAGCTGTGTAGGTGTTGGGGCAGAGCCTGGCGGGAACAGAGCGTGCCCCTAATTACTGAGTTGGCTGTTAATTGCCTCCTACGTGCATCATCGCAGCTCTTTTCGTAGCACCAGTTGCTCAAGGGGCGTCTCAGCCGAGTACTGTGAGAAACTGGGTATTACTAAATCCTGCTCTGGAGCTGCCCCAAAGAGGAATATCAGGAGAGAATGGGCCTGATCCCAACCTTGCTAACGGGAGTGGTCCCACTCACTTAGGGGGGCTGCTGCAATTCTCCCTCTGTGTGTGTTTATGCATATAAAAACGATACATAAGTGTAACTGAAGTGAAACCCTCAGACGGCCATCACAGCTGGCCTATTTAAATGCCTGTCACCAGATCTCCCACCCCTCCCACTTCCCCCTTACTGTTCGTTATTGAACTCGGCTTTTGCCTGTACCAGCGCACAAGGTTTCTGGGGTAGGATCTGCCCCTGTCCATGGATGTGCAGCACCCTGCGCAGGGCTGTGCTGCGGCTGCCCAATGGGGTCTGGGGGTTTACCATGGTATGAATAAATAGTAGTCTTTTCTTGCCCTGTTTTTGGTGGTGTCACTTGTCAAGAATTCGAAGATGAAACTAGGTGAAAAGGAGTATTTGTGATAAAGATCTCACTGTGTCATTGTTGAAATTGTAGGTGATGACACATGCTTTGGGCGAAGTCATGTCGTTACGAAAAGCCGGTCAGCACAAATCGTGGCTGGGATGGGGATAGCAGTGACGATCGTGTGTGCCGAGAGGGATCTTCTGGGCTAGCTGGGCTACGCTTGGCTGCGCTCGGTGTTTCCAGATCCATGGGACACCAGCACGGGCTGCAAGATGCAGTGTGTACCCTGGTGGGTCTGCATCCTGGGGGGCTCCACTAACTTACACGTGTATGTGGGGACCCTGCCAGGGTCACACTCACAGCTTCTGGAGGCAGCAGTTCGAGCGCTGACTTGGGTGACAGTGAAAGATGGGGTCACATCTGCTTCGGTTGCTGGTGGTGTTTGGGCATGGCAAGCGATGACGGAGGGCTTCGTCATGAAACAAACTGTCCTGGACAGCAGGATAAAGGCATCTCAGTGACCAGGAGGAAGGAACAGCTCGAGCATGTGCTGACTTGGAAGCTGGGCAGAAGTCAGGAGGCTGCTCCTCAAGGAGACATTTAAGTGCCAGCTGCCCAAGAGGTTGTGTGAGAAGAGCCAGACCACTGTGATTCCCATCTACTCTTCCTGTGTGTGCAGACACGCTGCTCGCTGATAGCAACCTCTCTCCTAACAGAGGCTTGAGCCTGGTTGGGCTGTAAAATGCCCTGGCAGGGACCACAGCTGTGTGTCTGCTTTGGGCTCTGTATCTTGTACAAGCGATGTTTGGGGCTGTCAAGCTTCCAGATTTCTTCAAAGAATAATAATCTTAGAGCGGGAGATGTTTCCTGTCCCCCCCTTACAGGTGCTTGATGACTGCTATGCAGACCTCGCATCTCTGGGCATAGCAGCTGTTGGGATGGCTCTGCGGGAGGCGTTCGGGGAAGTGGTTTGAAGAAATGTGGTAGCAGTGGGTGATTGTAGTGGGAAGGTTCCTTGGGAGGTGTCTTTCAAGTGGGAAGGAACCTTGGGAGGTGTCTAGACCAACCTCCTGCTCAAAGCAGGGTCAGCTCTGAGGTCAGACCAGGTAATTCAGGGCTTCATAGAGCCTGCTCTTGAAAACCTGCAAGGGTGGAGGCTGCACAGCTTCCTGGGCAACCTGCTCTACCACCCACAATGTCCTCCTTGCGGGGTAAAAAATCTCCTTGTGTCCAGGATTACACTCCCCCATGATTACATGCTTTGGCTTCTGGTGTCCATATGTTGCAATCATTTTATATAATTTCCAAACTTGTTGCAGGGGAGTTTAGAAGCGGTAGTGTGGAAGAGTGTGTGGAGCACTCCTCCAGGACTGCATTCTTGGGCATATGCAGTGTTATGTCCGTTATCTTCCTGGAGGAGCAAGGGGTGATGGATATGAGAAGAAAATACTCAGTAACCAAAGGCATATTGGAGCTCAACCCAATCTCAGGCTGGTGTGAACCCACCAGGTTATGGCACAGAGCTGCTCTCTGGTAGCTCGCTAAGGCCTTTCCTTTCTCAGTCCTGGCAAAAGACCCTTTCCTCTCAACTTTGCTGGGAAAGGCAGAGCAAGACAAGGCCAGGAGAATACTTTGCCATCAGTGTCACGGCAGGGTGGTCACTGGCTGGCCCAGGGTTTCCTCCTGCTGGAGGGGAATTCAATGCTGCCAGCTCCAAGGGCTGATACCTCACACGATGGGCTACTGAAAACCAGGCTTTGAGTCATGAGGCTTCGACAAAGCATGACACACAATGAGCCTTTTTGCTTCCTGGCATCAAAACCCCTAGTAGCGCACACAACTTGGGGTTTGAGATTTTTTTTTTTTAATGTGGAAATCTGAGGTTCTCGCACAGTAGCGAGAATTGGGAACTGGGTTACAGAAGTAGGGAGCATCTCTGGCTGCCGCTGGGGTTTCTCCATCGCTGGCAGTCCACAGTGTCATTGCCATACTAACATCACGGCAACCAAAAACATCCTCTTCATTAATTTTTTTCTTCTCTTATGGCTACAAAGTCTGTTTTTATAAGAATATTTTCCCATAGACTGGACAACAAATGTCAGGTTGACCGAAGGACTGTTATTTTCTTCGGGCTCCCTTCTCTCCAGCTAGCTGGGTACAAGTTGTTTCAAGCATAATTAGACTATTATAAATCATCTTCTGCTTTCCTCCCCGCCTCCACCCCACC
>WAAD01029317.1:368317-395027 GCA_013389945.1 Fregata magnificens | reverse complement strand
AAGGAGCATGTTCTCATGCATTGATACTACTCAGGTTTGTTTTGTCTGTCAGACTCTGTGCAATCCTCATACCTCTGCAGCTGACCAGCACAAAAGTGTTTACCAAACCTCACCAAGAACAAATCTGCAATCTCTCTCCCAGCAGTGTTTTGAAGAGGAATCAATCATACAACCAAATATCACAGGCGCCTGGACCTGCAGCCGCTCTGGATGGGCTCATGGTAGGACACAGGTTCAGGTTAGTGGAGAGATGATCTACTGCTGTCCATGCAGACAGGGGATGGACCTGTTGGCCTGCTCTGAGATCAGGTCATGGATCAATGTTGACAGTGGACTTCTCTTTTTGTCCATCCCAGCTGACGGTGGGGAAGTTCCTAACCGTTTTCACTTCCGTTATCCATGGTGCAGCATCCCAGGGCTGTGCCTGGCTGTATCTCTGTGCTGTGGTGGCTTCTTGAGGGACCCTCTGCTGGGTTCCTCCACTGCTGCCTGGGCACGTGGATGGGAAAGCAATTTTCCTGTGCCCAAGCAGTCACAGGGTACCAAAGCAGGCTCAGCCCATGGCTGCAGTGCTGACATGCCCTTCAGGCTCCTGCTGGCATGGGGCCTCTTCTGTAACTCTACCGTGATCCCAGGTGCGGGGAAGGGGTTACGAGAGAGAGAGAGAGAGGGGACAGGTCTGAACTGAAAACATGCCCAGGACCTTCTGGATACTGGAGGGGACGATACTGTCTCTGATTACCTGCACACAAATACCCTCTTGGCATCGCCTGGCTGAATATATCTTAGTGGATGAAAGTAAAAAGCTGCAGCCAACAGAGCTCAAGACAGAGCCAATGCTAGTGGGGAGCAAAGCAAAGGAGGAGATGAATGAGAAGGAAAGGAGGAAGTGATTTAAGAAAAGTGAGAATTGGTTTCTTGTGAGGAGGAGGAGGAAGGGAGGGTGAAAGGAGCAGGAACAGAAACAGAGGAAGGGATGACAAGAAGCACTCAAGGAAATGTCCAGTGGGGAAAAAACACAAATAGAAAGTGTGAGAGGGGGAGAGAAAATGTAAGGAAATGGAAACGAAGGTGCCAATGGCAAGAAATCATCAACAGTCAGAAAAATAAGGGTATGCAAAATCTGCAGAAATCCAGCCCCCAGGTGCAGTTACAGGTGCTTTATCACAAGTGGGTGACTCTGCAAAACTAGGTGCTGCTTTACATGTTCTCCTGTGCTTTGCGGTCTCTGCCAATCTGCCTGCCAGCAAGTCGATGCTGTGGGGCGGCAGCTAGTGGTGGTAAGGCGTGCAGGGGTCTTGCAGGGTCCTGGCTGCCCTTAATGCTCTTGCAAGGACATCAGCTCTGCAAAGGGGCAGACGGTTGTCTTGCTTTTCTCGCATCCTCTAGCAAGCATTTAACCCCTATGTTGGGTGTTTCGCAGTCAGAACCTGCTTGGTGTACCCTCCTGGGGGTGTCTGGCCACTGGCGGGACCTGCTCCCCCACGGCTCTTCTGGTGACCAGGGAGTGGGAGTGATGGGCAGGACTGTGGGACTGTAAGCACCTGCTGATGAGTGATGAAGGGCAGGGCTCTCAGAAGGGCAGGTAATTTTTTTTTTTTTTTAAATTTCCACTTAACTTTTGGCGTTGTGTTGGAGGGTGCAAATACAGCCTCAGCCCCTGAACACAGATCACAGATGCAGCTGCTGGAACCACTCATGCACACAGTTTCTGATGTGACCGCTGGCTTTCGCGGTCTGTGTGTTTGGAAAGACTGGGCAGGACTTGGCAGGCAAGCCGTAAAGCATTTGTGGGTTTTGTTCCGTTTTTTTTGGGGAGATCCTGAACAATCTTGCGGTTTTAGCCTGGATTTAAAAGCTAATGAATTAAATTAAATTATAGCCTCTCTACCCAGATAAAGCCACGCTCTCACTACCAAACCTTTGCTGGGGACCGCACTGCCCTTCCACACGCTGTGGCTTTCAACGGAGCTGATGGGAGTTGCAGGCAGGGCAGGGCTGGGCTGAGGCTGTTTCATGCACCCAGCCAATTTGAGTGCTCTCATGCCAGTAGCTTCTTGAAACGGTGACTAAGCCCATAGCAGAGCACTGGGTGACAGATTAACACTTTATGGGTTTATTGCTGCCATGCATTCCGGGTGGAAATTTTGCCCGTACCCACCTTCTGCCCTTTGCTCCAAATGCTGAGCAGTTACCAGGGCTCTTAGGAGCTTTTCCCACATCAGGCTCACCCGCTACGTCCCTGTCCTTCGGAGCCGAGTGATGTTAAAGTGGTGATGAGGGAGCAGCTGCTAAGATGAGCTTGCTGACTGCTGAGATCTGCCGAGCTCTGGCAGCGGTGGCTGGGGGCTTGTGCCCCCCTGCACCACGGACAGGCAACAGGCAGCTCTGCCAGGGCCACACCGGGGGGGGGGGAGATGGACAGGAAGCATCGCCTGGAGCTGGGACTGCAGCTCACAGGCTTTGCTTGGGGTCGGCCAGCAACAGGGTGCAACCAGGGCAAGGCTCAGACCTGATTTCTCACGATTTCCCTTAGTGACATTTCCCAAGCTGATGTCTTGCCCAGCACCCGAGTCAGTGTGTTGCTTTGTGTTGTCAGAGCTGATTGCTCCTGTTGTTTCCTCTTGGGGCTGCTCCTGAAACAAAAATGTAAATGATTGTTTCAAAAAAGTTCTATATTTCCTGTTACTTGGAAAATAAGCCTGAAAAACTCACTGTGATGAGTATGTGATCTGAGCACAAAGCCTGACCAGCTGAGCCTTGAACGAAGCCCTTGCCTGCAGGCTGGCTGCAATTGATTCCTAACGAATAAAATATTAGCGGGCTTGTAACAGAACTAAAACCAGGCTGGGGTGGAACTTTCTCTGTGCTGCAGCTGTTCAGGGTGCTCAGGGCTCCCCTTTCATTAACGTCCATCCTAAACAAAGGCTCTCGCAGGGCATGCTTGCCTTGGGGTTGGTTTCAGAGGGCCACCTCCTTCTCCCCTTTCTGTCGGCAGCGAGGCTCCACGGGGGATGCCATGGGCTGCTGCCGGGCTGCTGCCGGGCTGCTGCGCTCCCAATGGGCTTCCCGGTGCCCCCTGGAGCGAAGGGGAGGCAGGCGAAGTTTTGTTTGGGTGCATTTTGGTTTATTATCTTCATTTATCTCTCACCCCTAGCTGATCCTATGAAATAACACAGAAGGATAAAAATTGAGGCCGTAACTTTTCCAAAAGCAGTCACTAATTTCCTCTGCACATCCTCTGCTGCTTTTACAACACCCAGTTGGTGTGAAACATCAGCCCTCCTTCATGTGTCGAACGGGATGTGCTGAGATATGTCTAAAATCACACAAAAACATACACCAGGTTTGCAAAAGCAGCAGAATGAAGGGGTTGCTCAGTTCTCTGGTTCCCACCAAGGGCTGCAGCAGGGAGGTGGCCCCGGCGGAGCTGGGAGCACATACCCAGAGCATGCATCAACCACGGGTCGGTGCCACCCTGGCAGGAGCTATAGACCTGTGCTTGGGTTTGCTGTGAGCAGGGGGAGGACAAGGTGCAGAAAGGAACTCTCTTGTCTGGATAGCACCGGGTCCATTGAGGATCTGAGGTCTTTACTGCAGCCAGACCAGGCTGGGACAGAGAACCATAACCCAGTGAGTGGGATATGCAGATATATCGGTTCCTGCTTTTTTTTTTTTTTTTGAAGGTCAGGCCTCCTGCAAGAGGAAATGGAAATCATGAAGCCACTGCGTGGAGTGGTTCCTGCTAATATTTTTCCATAGAGTGAAACTGGAAATGACTTTTCAGAAAAATATAGGGTGATCTGTCAGAGTATTTTTGTTCTGCAAAAATACCTCATTGTAATCAACAGCATCCTTGCTAGGGAACAAAAATAAGCACATTGCTAAGGATGGGCTGATGTTTATTCCTCCTTGCATAGCAATAGAAAGCTGACTGGGTTCCAGTTACTGACATTGCACAAATCCAGAGAATTTCGTTGGTGTTACTACAGATGTCTTTTGCTTAGCAGAACACTACAGGTAAAATGAGTAAAGGAAAGGGATGGGATGGGCACTGCTTAACCGTGAACATTTGCAGGGGCAGTCGCTTGCAGTAGTGCTGAGAGTCAGTCACGATGCTGATTTGAGGGCTGGGGAGCACCGCTCGGCTGATACCCAGAGCCTGTCAAGCACAGCCTTGAGCAGTCTCATTAAATTATGATTATTCTCTCTCCTTCCTTACCTGGAAGATGGCGTCAGGCTTGTACCAAGCCTTCACCTAGATCCCTTGGCAGTGCGCTGTCTGGGTCACAACTCTTCCCTTCTCAGGAGAAGTAAGAGTATGCTTCATGTATCGTAAGTGCCTGTCCTGAGGCAGGATTCACTGTTAAACTCACCCTGATTAAAGTCAGTCCAGCATATTTCTGAAATCCTTCAGAGCTAGGAAATGCAGAAGCCTCCTGAATGCCTGAGCCTGACACTGAGCCTAACTTTCCTTTGCTGAAAGATAAACCTGTTATTACATGTCCTTCCCACAGCAGTCACAGGCAGTTTGTACCCTTCCCTTTGCAGCAGCTTCTTACATACTTTGCGAGTGCTGTCATGCCGTGCCTCCAGCTTATCTGCCGCAGCCTAAACAAACAGGGTGCTCTGGGGACTCCCCCAGGTTGTGCTCCCCAACGTCCTGTAGCTCCTCCTGCCTTCCTCTGGCTTGCCCCAAACTGGGCTGTGCCTTCAGTCACAGCTGGCGCCCCGGAGCGGGGTCCAGCAGAGCTGAGAGCAACAGCAGAGTTATTGTACACATCCGTCAGCAATGCTTATACAAAACAAAGTTGATATTTGCTTTTCTTGTTTTGTGTTTTTGGGGGTTTATTTGGTGGTGGTTTGTGTGGTGGTGGTGTTTGTTTTGTTGGGGTTTTTTGGTTGTTTTTTTCTTTTGTTTGGTTTGGGGCTTTTTGGGGGGTTTTTTGGTGGTTAATTTTTTTTTTTTCCCCAGCACCCGATGTGCTGGATCTCTGCTGGCACTTGGGGATGAGGTGGGCTCTCAGGCACATGGGCCACTGTACTTTGGGAGGGCGTGTGCTCCTCCAGAGCTGCACTTCAAATGCATACTGAATTTAAATTTAATAAGTGTCCTTATAAATTAAATATCAGCAGGTTATTAAAAACAGCTTTTTGGAGATTAGCAGCTGAGGAGTGACATCCCCATTTAAATAAACTGGGGCTGCTCAGGTTGTGGGTTTTTTGGGTGGGTGGGTTGGTTGGTTTGTTATTAAAGCTCAGAGAGCATGCGAAAGCCACTTTTTTGGCCCGTACGGGCTCTGCTAAAGACCTCATGGCTTTGCCTTTTTGTTGCTCACCCCTGCGCTGTCACCCAGGGGGGCAGAGCGCAGCAGTGGAAGGATTGTGTGTCTCCCTGAGACCCTTGCCCTGCTCATGCATGTGTCCCTGAGCGCTGGGCAGCCTTTGCGTCCAATCCATCGCTCTCCAGTTAAACCTGACATCATCCAGGGTCTAGCACAATGCACACAAATGGCACTAAACTGGACTCCTTCCATGGACAGCTCTGCAAAAGCCAGATGGTGCGTGGTAGTAAGGGCCCTGCTTTTGGGCCCTTACTCGTACCGCTGGGCAGCTGCTCACCTGAGTGCTCCCTGCTCAAGCAGTGGGTTTGGGATGTGAGGAGGGGACCCACAGCCCACACCTCCCACCTGGGACACAAACACCCAGCAGCAGCAGCCGGGGAGCCCTTCCCCTCCACCAGCAATCCAGGTCTGTGTTCAAACCCCACTTGCAAATTGGCTCTGCGATAGACTAGCACCGATTAATCCACTGCAGCAGGACGAGAGCCCCAGCCAGCTCCACTGAAGCACTCTGCGCCATAATTGCTCTCCTGCAGATTGCACCCGGCGCCTTGTTTACTCTTCTATAAATAGCTCCTGTTGAACACTGCTCACAGAGCAAAACCCAAACGGGGTATTACCAAAGAGCTGTCAAAACAGTTCTCAAATTGAAATATATGTATATGAAGTAGTGCTGCTGCCAGTCCCCTTAAATTACAGCTTCCACACCTGCAATTTTTGGTAAATATTCTAATGCATTTCTTTACACACGGGCGTTAGAGCAGTAATACCTGCCTTAGCACTATGTACAGACATCTTGTTCTCATCTTGGTTTGCATGTCCAAAGTACTCTATGAAAGCAGTCCCTGGCCTTGGCACATGATGCCTCGTACCAACGGCTGTGCTGGATCATGGCAGGGGTCCAGCTGGTGCTGTTTTCTGTCCCTGCTAGCAGATGCTCACAGGACGGTAGCAGAACACGGAAGAGTATAAAACCTTGAGACTGATCATGTCCAGTGAAAGACTTCTGTGTCTTCTGTGGTCTTTTATGGCTCACTCTCCCATGGCCTAAACAGTAGCCATGAGGACTGCGTGCCTTTGCTGATGACAGAAAGCAGGGAAGTGGAGGGTCTCACTGGCCTTCGAGCATCTTCTGTCCGTGCAGGTGGCCAAAGTACAGCAGGCTTTGACACTGGCCAACTCACTTCTCCCGTGCTGTTCTTTTTTTGAATGATGCAGTTTCTTCCTGAATTTCCTCATGGAAAGCCACGGGAAGCAGCATGCTAGCAGGCAGGCTCCATTGATTCCCTGCAGAACCTTGTCAAATCCTCCCTGCAGGGATTTTCCCTCTCTGCTTCATGTCAGATATGCTGGGCTATGTGACTCTGCGCACGTTTCCACCGCTCTCCTCCATCTTCACAGTTTCCCAACTTTTGCAGTATCTCAACTATGGGAAATAAAAGGCTGACTGTCTTACTTGATTGAAAAAATTGATTCTGGATTTTTCAGAGGGATGAATACCCAGAACCTGTAACAGTGCCTCCCCCTCCTACCAGCCACCAATTCAGCCATGCACAAACTTTTTACAGTAACTTGCCTGTGGATCAGCTTAATCAAAAGAGTTGGAGTGAGTGGCCCAAGGGATCTGCAGTGCCCTCCTAAGTGCAACTCTCCTCATTCAAAGGAACGCTTGCAGAAAAAAGGGGAGATCTTGAATTAGGAGGGTCACAATGACTGGGCCAGATTTTGCTTGCTGTGTTCATGTGAGTAGCTGCAATGAAATTGGAGTGCTGTGATACATGTGATTGATAGATAATTTTGGATTAGTTGGGGGTGGAGGGGGAATTGGTACACAACATCTGAAGCTAACAGGGCCTGAACTGGCTTTGATAAAAACATCACAGTCCAGCAATGCTGTGTGGACTGCTCCAAAGCTACTCTGTGTTTTGAGGCTGGGCTGGGAAAGGTGTGAGTTTACAGCCTCCCAAATGCTGCAGCTGAGCAGCCACACAAAATCTTGAAAAACATGCTGGTAGGTTTACAGGATCCCTTGAGGCTACCCCTAAATCGTTAACAGGGCTGTGATTAGGCTTGGCAGCCACTCCAAAGTGCAGAAACAATCTTAAGCACTGATTCTCATGGCTGGAGAAGTAAGAAATGTGAACTCAGGCCAGGGAGCGGGGAGCCCATCTCCTGATGCCGCGCTCTGCCCTTTGCTGGAAAGCGGCAGAGCTGGCATGCACCATGGCAGCAAGGGTGAGGAGAACAAGAGCAATGGCTCTGTCTGCAGGAAAGAAAAGCGGTTCATTTTCCACCTGTGCAAAGGGTCTGGCTGCTTCAGCAGAGTCTGAGTGCTCTGCTGAAATATCTGTGCGGAAGCTGGGCTGGGAGCTTTTATCTGACAAGCATTGCTCTGCAGGGTGCTGGCTGTTCCCTGTGCAATGGGTGTGTTGCTGCTGACGTGCGGTTTTTCTCCTCTGAAGTCCAGAGAAGCCCGAGTGCCCGGGACTGCGTTGCTTTGGCTGCACTGCCTGGCACAAGAGGCTCCTCTTGGTGTGGCTTTGCTGGTCCTCCTTGTTCCAACCAGAAACGGCCAGAGAGAGGGAAGAGACAGAGCTGGAAAAGGAGCTGAGAGCAAAGCTGCCTTGACAAAAGCCCAGCATGCAGGGTAGGACATGGGCTCCCCAGGGCAGTCCTGGGCAGCCAGGATGTGCTCTGCAAATGTCTTTATCATTAGCTCTTCTCTTTTTGTTCCAAAGATCGTTCTTCATGTTGAAAGGCCTTTCCCAATGCCTGGCTTTTGCAAAGATGCTGCATCCCTCCCAGCGCCCAGTGTGGCATTGCCCATGTGGGCATTGTGGAGCGGGAGTCTCCCAGTTACGCTTGCTTTGGCTCTGAGGGGGCAGGTCAGACGTGCCTGGAACAAAGCTTACAGATACCTGTGACCCTTTTCATTTAAAAGCAACGCAGCCCTGTTGATGCCACTAACCTTTAGTAGCAAATCCTCTTCTCTAATGGTCTTCCCAGCGGTCACAGCACAACATGGGGTAGCTGCGCTCTCATTTGCAAGATTATTCTTACCAGAGCTGCTTGCCAGCTCTCTGCTTCCAGCCTCTGGGCTCTTCGGGCCCGACTTGTATATATCATGCATTCTTTTTGTACATCATGCCTTTGTTTTGTACATCTGCTAAGTTATTTCTGCCTGTGGTAAATACGGCATGTCTCCAACCCCCAAACTAACACAAACCTCTCAAACCTTGCTGTATCCAAGGTGCAGCAGATCTGGTAAGGAAGATGGAAAACAGAGGTCCAGAAAGCATAAATAGCTTCTTACATGATCATATGTATTTTTTGGCTTGCAGAAGAGATCAAACTCCATTTCTAAACTAGTGTCCTCATCAGTGGACTGTCCTGCTCTCTTGGGGGCTGTGGATGCTCAGTACTTAGAAGAATTCAACCCCAAGTGTTTAGATCTGGAAGAGAAATATGTGAATATAGTCCCTCGTTAGAGATGGCTGTTGTCACACCATTCTAGGCTAGAGTTCTGTGATCTACTCCTTATTTCCCTTCTGGTTGTTGGGGCAACTTCTTTATGGACCTGTGCAAAGGGACTCTTCTTCCCTGTCCCCTCTATAGGTGATTCCTGTTTGGAAGATGTTAGTATGTGATCCCAAAGAAGGCTCCAGAAATAGGAACTAATGGCTGGCTGTCAGTGCCTGGAGCTCTTGTACTGCCAATGTCAAAGTCTAGTTGAGCTTTCACTGCACTTGCAGAACTTGCCCATGTGGCCAGACCTTGCTGTACAGGCCACCTCAGTTTTCAGCAGTGCCTCTGCTCATTGCCCATCAGTGAAATTCTTGCCTCTTTCTTTTTAGAAAGAGCAGTCTTACTGTCTGGGTGCACAGATGTCCAAGGAGCACCAGAAATTTACTCCTTGTGGGACAGTATTTATTTGCCTTCATCCAAATGATAAAAAGCCCCAAACCCTGGTGCTTCAGAGAGAGGGAGCAGTGCCAACACCTCCATAAACAGCCAGCGTGGAGCTGCTGTCCACTTGCATGAACTTGTATGTGTAATAAAATTTCCCAGGAAAGCAGCCTGAGGAAGAGTATTTGGGCTTGTGGGACCTAAATAGGAGAGCATAGTATCAGTCTCATGCCAGTACTGACACTACCGATAGCAAGATGGATTCACACCCGCCAAAAATAACTTCACAAAGCTAAAGTCACTGTAAAATTAGCATGAATAATTGTATACCTTCACAGACCTTGTGTGCTCATCCACATGAATAGCAAGCCACTGGAAACAAGGCTTTGTAATAAACACAGGGGAAGAGCTCTTGGCCAGGCTGTTGCACAATACCATTCTTTGGTGCTTGTTAGCTGCAGCTTCGGTTATGATTGATCCTATCACAGCCATAAAGAGGCAGCAATTTTATCAGCACTAAGAAAGGGTATCTCTCGGAGCACAGAGAGGAGGCACATACCCCTGGAAATCTAGATCTAGCCTCAAAACCTAAAGCATTCATCAAATTAGGGATCTTCAGTTCTAGAGCTACTTTGTATGGGGATAGGCTGGGCTACCTTCCGTCATTTTGTTTTAGGAGCTGGGATGCAGGATAAGAATTTAAACAGCTGTGATAATGTTGTGGATCAGGCCTAGGTTTGTAAGGCATTTTATGTTCTTCCCTTCATGGAAAAAGTAAAGCCTGATATTTAAACGCAATGATATTTCAATACTATAGACTCACAGGATTTCTTTTGTTTTGCATGCCAAGACAAACCACGTACAGATGCGTAAGAACCAGGATCTCTTTCAGAAAAATCCTAAACAACTAAGTTTTATGCAAGAGTTCATACTGTTGCCCACCAGGACAGGTTTCTATTGAAAATACCATTACAGAACGCCTGTCGCGCCAGGTTGCACGAAGGACTCTGTAAGGAAATTTTGCAGTAAATACCACTATGAAATCAAAGTCCTGTTTATTTCCCATGAACTCAGTATTTGCATAGTCAGACTAAATGGCTTTAATTTTCACTCGCATGTAATGATGAGGCCGACACACCAACTGACGCCTTTTCCAGATAACCTCTAGCTGTGATCTGCTGAAGTCAGAAGACTCCTACTGATGGAGATGTTTCAGGTGCTTTCTCTCTCATTCCTGCATATTTTCCAGAGCATTAAGCATGTGAAGCAGATTTTAGAAATGTTCGATAAAACCGCAGAAGTGTTTATAGGAGTCTACATTTTTTTACCACATTCTGGAGGCCATTATAATACAGAAACCCGAATAATTACTGCAAGCAGCATACCAGTTAAATGATGAATATTGTTTTGCATTAAAAGCACACCACGTGTCCTAGCCCAGCTTGCTGCTGGTTCCTAGCATCAGTTGACCAGCTGTACCTGCCAAACATTGCTGCTTGGTTTTCATCACCTCAGATCTTCAGCGCAAGCCCTAAAATGCTGAGACAGCCAAATATGCAGCAAGCCATGGAGCGAACTCCACTTAACCTTCCTCGGTTGCTCACTACCACATCTGACCTCTGCGCTGGAGGTGCTCCAGAGGGAGAAGGCGGATTCTTTCTATCGCCCCACTCTTGTACAGGACTTCCTTGTGAACGAGCTATTGGGGGGGCAGGTTTAATTTACTGCTTGAGTTGTGAAATCTTCTTTAGAAGCACCGGAGATTTCTTGTTCTGTCGCCAAGTGATAGTTATGCAGCTTGATAAAATTTCTTGAGCATGCGGGAGGTACGTGCTGGGACACAGAGTGTTGCACAGGGCAGGTGTTAATTAGCAGCGCTGTCAGGTCCTATATCAGCACCCAAATAGCTGATTGAAAGGAAAAGACGTTCAAAGACAGGCGGTTGATATTGTTCTTTCATAAGCTGTGGGTAACTGGCTGTGCTTCTGGGAACCAGTTGTTCCCCTGTTATCTCCTGCCCAGGCACAGCACAGGCAGGCACGGGATGGCGGCACCTCCTCCCCGGGGGGATGCAGTCCCGTCCCCCACCCTGTGCTCAGCACAGGGGTTTGCAAGAGGCTGCTGTCCTGCCAGCACTTGGCCAGGGCTGAGGAGGGGTTGTGAAACTTGGCTCACCAGTGATTTATGTGTCTTTTGTTTTTAAAAGTTGATGAATCTAGGCCTGAAACACAGGCAGTGGAAACGCTCCTCAGCCATCGCAGTGGCTTTATATAAATAAAAGCTGTACCAGCATAGCGCTGCTGTATCCCAGCTGCTACGGCTGCATTAGGTGAGCCCTGTGCACCTCAACATGTGTGTAAAGGAGAGGATTGCCTGCTTTTCCCCTTGCATATACAGCCTCCCAAACCTCTAACTGCTCTCACTGCCCTTCTTTGAATATCTTTTGGTTTTGCTTGCCCTCGGAGAAGAGACTGAATCTACCTGCGCCTTCTTTTAGAAAGCCTACCTTCTTTTAGAAGGCACGAGGTCCGGTGCCCCTCTGCCCAGGCTGCTGGTGACGATGTGCGGGATGCAGGCAGTGGTGGCTGCCCCAGCCCAGGGTCTTGGGGCACCTGCGCATCTCGCAGGGAGCAGCTGCCTGCTGAGAGCAGCTGTGGGGAGATATTCCTCTTTGGGCAGATGCTCACACCAAGGGAGAATGAAGAAGTAGCAACAGTTTTAGCCAAAACCAGAAGCACCAAAAGGCTCCTTAATGCTCCTGTCCTCCTGTTTGCCTCCCCTGGTTGTGAGGAACAGATGCTCAAACCTTTTGCTTTAGCTGGTGCTAAAAATCAGTCCTGAAGAAAGATTAAAATTGTTGCCGGCTGCACCTAGGCAAGGGTTTGCTATCATCCCAGAGCTGTTATGGACCTGCTGCTAATTCTCCTTTAATATCCAGTGGGCCCAGCTCACGTGTGCGTTGAACGGAGATACCTCAAGGAGGAACATGCCCCCAAGTCTCCTCACCACTGGGGCCAGAACGTAAACAAACTTAATCGCCGGTGGTGGCGAGGGGCTGCAAGAGCCAGAGCCACGGCTCTCACTTCAGGCTCACTTGACACCACACGGAGTTCATCTGCCCTCCCCAGATGTCTCTATTTCTGCTCGTGGAGGCTGATACAACACGAGAACTCGGCATGTGAGTTGTTCAGATTGTTCCTTCTGATACACTGGGTCTTGCCTGCGTCCTCCCTGCACTTCACGCACTGGCCTATTGCTCAGTGAGCTACTCTGCTACAGTCCTGCCAAGCTCTTGCCAAATTGCTTGCGGTACAGACAGAATTTGCTGCCTTGCTCTTCACTTCATCTTCTAGGTTAAGCCTTAACAGAAGCGCGAGGAAGCGCTGTCATTAAGCTGGCTGCTCTTTCCAGGGTGGTACCTGGCTGTTTCTCTTTCCCTTTCTTTCCCTCTCTCTCTCATGCACACAGCATTTATTTGGCAGCCAGGCTTTACCTCTCCCCTACAGCCTGCGTGCTTTGCTAAGAGCTTCTCATGAGGGGCTGTATCTAAAGCTGCAAGAGCTCTCAATAAATTATTTTTCACTGATAACACTTCAGAAGTGCAGTAACAGCTGAAGTAAGCATGACTAAATGTACAAATGCTGCAAGAGGTTGTCCTTACCCATTAACTCCTCTTCACAGGGAACATTGCCTGCTGGCCAGAGCATAAGCTGGGCGACAGACTCGGGTAGGATTACAACCAACGCTGAATGCAAACCCTGGGGAGAACAGTAATGAGGTACAAGCGAGGGCCAGCAAAGCTGAGCTCCCCTGCAGAGCCAGTCAATCCCACAGCCCAGGAGTGCAAAGTTCAGCGTGAGCTTGCTCTGGGCGCCTCAGCTGAGGGGCAGGGAGCGGGAAGCGTGGTGAGGCACAGAGGAGCACGGCTGCAGCTGCAAGACACCTTGATTCCTCTGATGACTGAAATTCTCATCACCTCCAATCTCTCCCTGCAGTGGGCAACTCCAGGATGCAAACATGGAAAAACGCAGTGGTACATCTGCCTGACGCTAAGGGATGCAGCATCAAAACATCACACTCCTGCTTCATGTACAAGATGCAGCATCAAAATACCACGCTCCTGCTTCAGCTACAAGCTTGGAAGCTTCTCCAGCCTGGCTTGGAAGTGTAACATGAGCATCAGCTTCTCCTGTGAGCTCTGTATTCCTTAGGTTTGTGTTGCAAACATCTGGCAGGGTTTTGTTTGTTTGTTTTTCCACTCTTGCACACATTTTAGTCATTTCTGCCATCCTCTGAACGTGCTGCTGTGGACGATGCTGGGGAAGCATCGGTGCTCTGCACGAAGTCAGTCTAGCCAGTGCAAATCTGTGCTTGCTTTGGGAGGGAAGTCGGGAAGGATGAATATTTGCCCTGTGGCATCAATTTCCTGTCTAGCATTCTCCAAAAAGCAGCTGGAAAACGCCCAGGAACACAGATGTATATATGTGGGCCTGGCACCCTCCTGGCAGGGGTGAGAAGGAAAGCCTTTGGTCTTTCTCTCTACTTGTCATAGACCTTCTTCCCTAGCCCCGGCCACTGCCCCCCTCCAAAATTCCCAGAATCATCACTTTGCTGGAGAGCTCCTCTCCTCCAGAAACACGAATTCATTATTTAATTTAATGTACCATATGGGCCCATGTGGAAAAATGCAGATTCTGCCTCAGGAGACCGAGTGATGCAATCCACTGGGTCAGCAAGATTGGGTGCGAGGGAGGCTGAGAGCACGACAACTCCCGGGCCAGCTGCACAGCCAGCAGCTCCTCTGCCAGTGCTTAAAAAGCCTCACTCAGCTGGTCAGGACACCTCCGAACTACTTGACCTTTTTAACGATAGTGAATTTTAACGATTTCCTTTACGAGTCTGATGCATGGTAATTCAGCGCCATGTCCGCTGCTGACATCTTTCAGTAGGAGTTGGTGGGATTAGAGGACAGAGGAATATAATTGATTAGTCATAGGGAATTGCCTCTTGTTGCTGTGTAGTTTCAGTAACAACAACAAAAAACCACAACTGGTTGATTTTAAATGTGCCTTACCTAAGAACGAAATTTTGTTGTGGATTTCACGTCAATGGCTTTTAATGCTCAAGTTTTGCATGTGTCATGAGTACAGGTTTGCTTGAGCACGAACTGCTTTAGCAGGCAGCTGCAGTGTTGGGGGCCTTGCTGGGCAGCAAGCAGACCTGGTGCCTCCTGCATGGCTTCAGAAGACCCATCTGTGTGCTCTGCTAACCAGGAGAGTTCACAGCATGTGCTGAGTCCACCTTCACAATGGGGCGCTGGATTATAGCCACTCAATTTACTGTTTCAATAGGTAGCATCTGAATCCTATTTTATTAAATGACGCTGCTTGTACACAAGATTTCTAATGAAACCCTGCGCTGTCTTGGCCCTTGCAGATCAAAGAAGTGTTGGCCCCTTCCCAGGCATTTCTCGTGCCCCTCTG
Organism: Fregata magnificens; assembly: GCA_013389945.1. Taxonomy (NCBI): domain Eukaryota; kingdom Metazoa; phylum Chordata; class Aves; order Suliformes; family Fregatidae; genus Fregata; species Fregata magnificens. Next base: position 380,296 of record WAAD01029317.1, on the reverse strand, counting down.
ACGGCATGGAGCAGAAGGACATTGTCTCTCCCAGCTCCTTCCCACGCGGACAAACGTCAGCTCGCGGAAGTTGGCTTCTTAATCTGACCCGAAACAAAACTTCTCAGTCCATGTTCTTGCTTTTCTTCTCATGAAACTTATTCAAGAAAGACTTTCTTTGTCACTTCACAAACTGCTTGCAATTATTGGTTCTGGTTATGGACCTACTTTATTTGAATAGTTATGGGAACAAATTTCAGCCTACGGCTTGGTTCAGCTCCAGTCACCTCCTAGTAGCACTGATGCTGCCTGGCCGGGTCAGGAGGCACTGGTTAGATTTCCTCCAGTGCTGAAGGAAGAGGTGAAAATCAATAACTTCCTGGGATCTGGCCCTTTTGAGAAAGGGAAAGGGAGGCTGCAAGGGCGTGTGAAGGCTCCATGTTCACCCAGCAGTAAGGTCTCAGCTGCTGCTCAGTCCTACAGCCATGCACACAAAGTCACTGCTGTCATGTTTGCAGTGAAGGGACTATAGTAACAGCATGGCAGCAGTTCTTCTTGAGGAGGAAGGCAGGAAAGACTACAAAGATTGTCTTGGGGAGGAGTAACAACTAAAAAGAGGATGGCGAGCCCGCGGTGGAAAGCAGTGTGCAAAACAGGAAGATGATCTTTGCCCTTAGAGGCTCAGAGTCCAGCTGAGGGCAGCCGGTGCAGAGGGAAGAGCACTCGATGGATGTGTGAGCACAGGAGGAGGATTAGCTGGGTAACAGCAACAGATTGCACAGATTAGCTGCACTGGTGGCACAAGGCTATGGGGGCAGTAGGGGGGAGTGCCATGTCCGCAGTGAACCTTTCTGATAGCTCTTGACATCACTCCCTCTCCTCTCTTGCCCTGGAGCAGCCTGACTGTAGCTGGCCATCTTGGCCTGCACGCAAACCAATGAGTACAAAGAGTGCAAGACTCCCAATGCCGTCCAGCATCTTGCATCATTAGCTGAGATTTTTTGCTGATTTCACTGTAGGTCCAAGTCAGAAATGTATTTAAATCTTATTTACAGCTCAAATGCATGCTGAAAGTTAAGCAGACACTAAGTGCTCCCCTGATACAGGGTGCTAGTAGTGGGTTTGGGTTTTATTTTTTGTTTTGCATTAAATTGTGCGCTGTTATAGCATAAATAATGTGTCTGAATTTATTTGGCAATCTTTTTGTCTGCAACGTATTTCGTGGCTTTTGAGTGGAGGTAAAGCAAAAATAGCTATAGCTATTGTAATAAATAGAGCTCTCACCAACCCCAACTATGGAACAGGGGATCATTACCTCTCTGGACAAGTAAGTAGACTTTTCTGTCTTCTAGGGTACATTTTCTAGGGTACTTTTGCTGTGCCTCTGTGAGGCCAATTAACATTGATGGGAGTTGTATATACACAGCCAGTGAAGAACATACCCTTACAGGAGGACCTCATTAGCTCTTACTGTAGCTTTCATTCTGAGTTGCTAAATTTTATGGATTAGCAAGAATGCTAAAAAATATGGAAAAGCAATCCTGGATATTGCCATACCAAAGTGCTTACTTAATGAATTTTAACGAGTCAGGTTTGAGAATGAATTGGTAGGTCCATGTATAACTAGACCTCTGGAAAAACTATACAAAGGCAATCTGATCAGCCAGCTGTATAAATATCCCACTGCATGGTCCTGACCTCTTCTACTCAGACAGTGTAATTCCCTGAGAAACTCTGTTTCCAAGGGAAAAACACTAGAAATTCTCATAAACTTTGCTTTCCCAACCTGCCAAAGAAGAGGCGTTTGCAAAGGGAGTCACGCATAGGAGAACGCCCAGAGGACCTCCTTGGGACAATAATGCTACAAGAATTGCTCATCTCCTGGGACAATGCTGTGAGTCCCAACCATCCTCCATCCTTGAGCAAACCAAGCTGATATTTTTAAGGACACTGTGTATTTAAGACAACTATGAGAAACCTGCAGCCTCTGACATCATTTCTCTAGCCCAGGGATGCTTGATTTTTCCCACGTTATGGTGGGATAACATTAGATGTGTTTTCATGTGTGGTCTCCCAATGCTGTTTGAAGGGCACTCAGCAAGGAAAGATTCTTCCCTGTTTCTTCTTCTCCCCGTGGGTTTGAGGGAATGTAATTGCAAGAAGAAGGCAGGTTCAGCAGTGAAGCTGTTTCTCATCCCTGTCTTACCATACACACCCTGCAACCAGAGCGCACTCTGGAGTGAGGGGCCTGGGTTGTATCAGAACAAACACTATGTATTTGCCAGTCAAACAGCGAAGCATGTGAATTCAATGTGTATCAATGTGGACTAATTATCAAGATCACAGGAAAAATGAAGACAGTTGAAAAGGAATGACGATGCCATTATAAAGCACATGGAGGTTGGGAAATCACCCTCCTTTTTAAAGAAGTGAGTTTTGAAAATCTTAAACAAATATAAGATTTAAATAGAAAAATGTCCCTGTGCAGTAGCAATCGTTTCATCCATCTGGAATTCCACCACAAGCTGTGCCTCCTGTTACTGTTCTCCAGCACACGATGTATTATCTTCTGCTACGTGATGCCCTCCTGCCGTCCCCTCACAGAATGCCTGCAGTGTGCAAAGTGTAAGGGCTGAATGCAGGGATGCCCAGGGAGACAGTGAAGCCTCCGAATATACTTGGGGAGAGTTAGACCTCCAGGGGAAACTCTGAGTGTGAGGACAGGAAGATACATGAGAAAACTGAGTGAAGAAGGGACCTGGGGCATCTTCTTTATCCTCAGACTGCCCACGGCCCATCAGACCTCTCCCTACCTGTTCTCACTTCCCAAGTCAGTGGAAAGTGGCCTCGTTTACCTTGCCCATTACCAACGATGGGACTGCAGCACAAACCATGCCAAGCAGGGAGAAGAGGCTCCTGCAGCCGTCCCACATGAGCCACCTGGCTATTTTGATATTATCTTGCCTTTCAGGCCCTGTCACTTTGAAATTATCTCTTGGGGTTGAATTTAGCATTCTTACTTGTAAAAAAGCAAGCAAACAAAAAGACAAGGTTTTCTTTTTCATTTTTACTGTTGTTTCCAGTCCAGCTCTTCAATGCTATTTTTAGAATCCTGTGTTTTAATGCTGTGGCATGAATTGCTGGGATTTCCTTTTGCTAACATAAAATAGACGATCTGCACTTTGGTACTAGCAGTCAGCCAGGAAATCCATGCCTGGTGCCAAAAATGGGCCTTCTTTCATAAATCTGTATTTGCTTTAATTTCCTTTTGCAGCAATGACATGCCAGATCAGCTGCGTTGGTTTCTTGACCTATTATGTAGTACCACATAACACCACAGGCTTAACTGGAAATGAGAGACAACATTCATCTCTATTTGATTCACTGATGATACACTCAGCTGGGAAATGCCAGTTTTCAAGAAATCAGGGAAGGGACTACTTTTGGATCCCTACAAAGAAGAACTGGCAGAAGGCAGTCATTCTACAGGGAGCTTTAAATGTTTGAAAACATAAATGAGGAATCTTGTATGTCTAATTGCCTTTAACACCTTGTCAGAATTATCTTTTACTGATCATACATTTATGACAAGGCAAGGAAGCTGAAATCAACTGAAGGATCCAGGGATCCGGATGCTCTTCCAGCTCTGCCACTGTCTGAGCAACCCGCCTCTGTTTTGCTGTGAAATGGGAATCATTCTGTCGATCCACTTTTTGTGCAGTCTGTGAAGGAAAAAGGCCCTGTATAAATAACTTGTAATTATGCTTCTCTCTGGATCAGAGTTAATTTCCAAAACACTCATGTCCTGTTGCTACTGTGGCTGGTCTCTTCCTCTCAGCCAGGAAGGTATTACGTGGTAAGGATTACGTGAAGCAATTTTTTTTAACTTCTATTTTTAAGAGTTCTGAAAGGCGATACCTAAATGTTAGTCATTGCCATCCTTAAAATAAACAAAATGGCAGCTCCAGGCACTTTGACATTCATGGTTAGCAGGGAACACACACAGCGTGGGGAATGCAGAGCAGCAGTGTGCGTGGCGTGGCATCGCTCTGTACAGCTCGCTTTCAGCCAGGGAAAGGTCCCCAGTGCGTCGTACCAGTTCTCTGGCACAGTTCCCTCAGACTGCCTCACAAAAATACAACTCATGCAGATGTGGTCCAGCAAGGACTGTGACAGCCAGTTCCTGGAACAAGGGTCAAAAGGGCTGCAGTTTTATCTCACCAGGATGAACTCCCTTCTCAAGGGGACAAAGTTCAGCAGAGCTGTTCAGAGCAGCCCTCTGCTCTGTGCTCGGGGGGGAAGAGCTCACCAGTCACCTAGCGAGCGCGGCTCCAGGAGAGCTGGGATCTCTGGGGTAACCTGTTAAAACACACTGGCAATTCAAGCCAGGCGATTTGTGTACCGCTGGCAATGCACACAGAGTGTGAGGCAGCAGCTTATGAACAGATTACCAGAGATCTAAATTCATCTCACAAGCAGATCCCTGGAGGCTAATGAAGTCCCAGCAAGTACACTAGCACACACACCTGAGCACTCCTCACTACACTGTGCTGCAGCATGGTAACACACAAGAATGAATGTGCACATCAATAAGCAGGTCACAGGAAGTGGCAACAGAAAGCAAGGCACAAATGCAGCAGGAGCAGCAGGTATTGTACTTGATTTACTCCTCCACAGTTTGGCCCACAGTGATGCGCTGCATCTGGCTCTGTACCTTTAAGCTATGCCCAGTGCCTCGCCTAAGGATCTTCCCTTGGCATGCCATGAGCCACAAGTCAGGCTGGAGGTAAAGGTAAGCTCGGCCTCGCTTGCTTTGTTGTTCTAAAGCTGAGCAGTTCAGGCACAGCAGGCACCGTGGAAAGCAAGCACTTTGAGTTGCTGGAGGAAGATCTTCAATAATCTTCCAGATGTGGATAAAGATGATGGTTAGGGGCATGTTACACACATTCTTGGATTGCTGAGTACTAGACCTTATTTACTCGCAAGGCTGTATTTCCATAGGCAGACTCGTATTAGGAGACAAGACCTGTTGATGCCACTGCTGTCCCAGCCAGCGAGAGGTCCAAATGCCACCCCTGCACTGCCCTTCAAGGGCATCTGCTTCCAGGATTTCCTCTGCAGTTGATGCCAGGCTGCCCTGACCAGAAACTGCTACTCTTGCCTGATCCCAGTCCTCGGCTTAGTTCTGCTTCCTGCCCTGGTGCTGCCAAGGCCTCTTCTAATTGTGAAACCAGTGGTTAACATCACGTCCAGCAGTGAGCAAGCGCGCCCATCCCACAGCCACGTGCGGGCCACCCACCTGAGGCAGTCTTGCCTCCTTGGCTGTATTAATGCCTGCAACATGCCTGGGAGAAGCAGTAATATCTGACAGCTAAGGAGTTGCACAAGAAAGAAGCAGAGTCACTTGCCCAGGACGTCTGAGGAATAGAAATTGAATGTAGACCTCCCATGGTCAAGGACTGTGCTTCTACCTACCAGAAATCCTCTTCTTGTAATGGGGAAAAGGCTGTTCCATGAGAAGAGGTACTTCTCAATGCAGAAAGCATCCCCTGTGCTGTATGGTTTGGGTTTTTTCCCAGCTCCCATCCTGCCTGCTTCAGGAATGGTGCATCTTACAAAGGTTAGGCATTCTTAGCGGAGGATCCTCATCTGTAAAACAAACGGGAGCCAGGACTCAGCTTTAAAACAAAGCCTCCACCCTTTAGTACCACTGATAACTCAACTGGTCTTTCCGCACGCAGGTGGTTTATGAAATAGGCATGGCAGGACAGCTCCGGCAAACAACCGCCCCAGGGCAGTGGGTAAGCCTGAGCTGGGGCTGCATTCTTTTGCAGCAGGGACTGGCTCTTATCGTAAGTTTTTAGAGCACCAAGGACTGTGGACCTTAATCGTGATGGGGCCTCTAGGCGTGACAGCTATATAAATATTTAATGTGCCTTTAATCTTGGGGTGGGGAATGTAACTTGTATCCCCAATAGCAAGTGCTGATCCTCTGTTTGTGTGACTGTGTCATTGTTGCACTTAAAGATACTATGCTGAGTATCTACTACAGTATCAACTAAGATACTGTAAAGTGTACTCAAAGGGAAATGGCAGAACGAGCAAACAGCAGCATGGGAGTGCTTTTATTCTGCAGGCACTAATCCCAGCTCAGCAAGTAAAACACGGCAGAACTCCCAAAATCGCAGAGTCTTTGAGTTATATTTGACTTGGATCCTAGAAAGGGGGGTCTGCTGTTTAGCGTGGTGCCCTCCTGCAGAGGAATGGTAAGAAGGAAGAGTGCAAGGACGGCAGGACACATTCTGTCCTGGTGAGCTGATCCCAGCCCACTGGGCTGCCAGGCACCTCAAACCCTGCTGAGGGAAGTGGCCTTCACCCATTCACCAACAGCTGGTTGGTTTGGCCAGAGGAGGCTTTCTGCACACCTTGTGGAACAAAACCACAGCCTTTTCTCTCACATTTGGAAAGAAAGGCCATCAAGTAAAGGTCAGGAAACTTACATTTTTGTGTGATTTTGTATTCTGTAGACAGGAAAAACATTGACTGTGAAAGGAGCCTGTAAACTGTAGGATGTAAGATTTGTTCTTCTCCATGGCTTTCCCATGGCTAAGGACATGACTAATCCCCTGTGACAGCCCCGTGCTTGGAGCCTGCTGCTCTTACTGGTGCAGCTGGGGACTCTGTCACTTTTCACCATCACAACATGAAATGAAAACTCTTTTGCAATGAAATTGTTTCTGCAATGAAATGGAGGATCACTAAAGCACTTGCCACAACTGCTGAGAATAAATTAACTTTTATTTTATTCACAGCATTGTGAATAAATGGTGAATTAATGTATTGGAAATGTCCCCTGTGTGGTACGATGTGGGTGTATATAGTCCTGAATGAAATGTGAATACCTTTGGTTTTAAGCCATGAGCTACTGCACTTTAAGATGGACCCAGAAAGTGTGGCAGCACCCTCTTAGTCACTCTGGTGGAACCCCAGTTCAAGCCTGACTTCCCAGTGAGGTTCAGTCTCGCACATGTGCCGATGAAATGTAGGTTGTACCTTGCTGTTCTGGATTCCCTGGGGAGTAATTTCACCCCTGCAACACATCTGGGCGACCCTCCAGTCTGCCCTCGCTTGTACCTCAGCGGCTGCAGCCCCAGTGGGCTTTCAGCAAAGAGGAGGCCATGGCTACTTCAACTCTCAGCCCACCACAATGCAGTCTCCCGCACCGCAGCATCCTGTGGCCAGCCCAGGCTCAGCACAGCCAGCCCCGTGCCTGCCAGGGAGCCTTGTTATCTCAGACTATAAAAAAACTCTGGCAAGTTTTATTACCATGGCATGTCAATGTGGCTTGAAAATTGTGGCTGCAGTTCACCAGAGATGGGTGCAAAGCTACTGGTGAAATGTTATGTAAACAGGAGGAAAATATGCCTGTTCCCTTAGTGACTCCATAGTGGCAGGGAAATGCTGTCCAATTTCACAATCATCTCTTTCCTCTTATGGGTCAAGTTTTATTCGCCGGCTCTCCTGACTAGGCCTACTGCTGTCAAGTAAGACAAGCTGGATTCAGCCCTCAGCAGCACTTTGCTCCTCACATCATGACATGTCTCTACCTCTGGACTGCCGACCTCCTGCTTCTCCCTAGAGACAAGCTGCTAGGCAGCTAAAACATACACCATAGGCACCAAGCTCTGGTAAACAGCTGGACGTTAACCTGTCATGAACCTTACCTAGGGGTGAAGCAGCGTAGAAATCAGACAGCAGAACTAAGGTCACTCCATGTGCTGAACCTCTTTTGGAGCCTAGCAAAGGGCACACTGCTGGTGAAAGGCTGCAGCCCAAGCCCGGCTAGCACTAGGTATGCTCTTAGCAGGAACTATGAACACCTCTTTGTGTGCACCTCTGATAACATACTGTAGTCTCCACTCATGCTTCCAAACATCCCAACAGTCTGGGCCTTCTGCTGACAACTGTGCCAAATTCTTCAACAGCTTTTTTCAGGACAAATGGCAAAGAAACCTAGAGCTTTTAAAGCAAGTATTTTGTCTAAAATTTCCTTTCTTAAACCATTTAGGATAATTACAAGTAGCAAACAGATTATGTAAATCGTGACTTACTGACAGATAATTCACAGGAATGAGAGCTACATTAATGCAATGAATTGTGGTGCTGAGCAGGTCATCACGCTCTTCTTACGTGCTACAGGAGACCTGCAGCAACCACCTTGTAACTTCTGCTGATTTCTACTCCAGGCCTCTCATAAACCAGCTTGCACGATGATGGTGATGCCTGCCACAATTCATTTAACTACATCAGCTCTCACAAGCTGCCAGCTTAGCCAGCATCAGAGCAGCAATGCGATGCGGGTTACCTTAGGTGGCCACAGGCCATGACTGCTGAGCTCTCTTTTCCTTAGTGCATTTGCTGATGGCAGTGTAATTGGTCGCAACAGTGCACAGGGGTAAGGGAGCAGAATCAAGTCAAACTCACTTGGCCATCATCTACCCCAGTATCTATCTTTACATCCCAGAAATAACCACTTTTGCACTTCAGTAAATGTTACCTATATCTTGGGTAACAAAAATACAGGCCCCCATTTTGGATGGGGTCTTGACCTTGCCCCATTTGAAGTCAATGGGTTTAACTGATGAATGTAAGAGGAAACAGGTTCTAAAGCAGAGCAGGAAAAACCTTATTCTATCTTATCTTATTTTCATCTGAGTTCCACACACCAGGGTATAAGGATACAGCTGTATTTTAACAACAAGGTTGTAGCAACAGCAGGCAGTCAACATACACATGGTGTTATCTCTTTTGGGAGATAAATTTAAATTGTCAGGCCATGCCATAGAAATGGAACATTTGCATTTTCCTATCAGGACATTACACTGCAATCACAAATCATGAGGTAATAACGTGGAGTGGAGGAAGGAGTAGCCTAATCTACTGCAAAGTACTATATGCTGTTATTTAGTATTTTAAAAGGGTGCCCATAGCATCCAGGAGATGTAGTGGAGCCCAAGAAAAGCTCCAGAACTGAGTCAACAGTAGATATCATAATACAATTTAAGGGCTTGCAAACCGAGACTCTCCTCAATATTCCTTATTCGTACGGATAATTCCATTCCCTTCATTGTAGGCTGGGAGACCAATGCATCGTTTTTGCATGCTGGATCTCAGAATGGTGTATACGTACTGATCTTGCCCCCTACATTCAAGTCAGCCTCACCATCCTCCTTGGTATGCTCCATCCTCTAAACATCCAGGCTTCCTTCATTTGTTTTTGCTCTTTATCTTTTCCTGTTTCACAATGACTCCATAGTTCCTTCATCATTGCCTGATATTTCTTCCAGTAGCTCACTAAGACTGTAACTAACATCTGTCTTGTTTCATGCATTCTCACCCTCTTTCAATGGGGAGGGCTTTGTGTGCAGTTTCTATTTTGGCAGGATTTTCAGGTTTGGTTTTTTTTAAAGCCAACAGTATAAATGTTTTCCTCCCTACAGATTATGTGTTTAAATTAGGAAAAAGCAGATCACTCTGCCCGTGGATGGGGGGGGAAGGGGAAAGATTTATGGGGTTTCTGAGTTCCCATGGGAGTTTCCTAGCAGGCTGCTGGGAAACTGCCAAGTCCTACACAGATGAACCTCACCCTAACAGTAAAAGTTCTGTTTTGCCCAAGGAGCCATCAGAAGTGCCACCATCATTGTCATCCCTGAGCATCAGGTGATCTTTTAGATATGCTGAGCCCAGGCCCTTGAATGCCTTAAAGAACAAAACCTTGAACCTTTCTGCACCAATCTCCCAGGGGTTTGGGCTTTTGCTTGGTCTTTTCCTCCCCAAATCATGTCCTGCTAGCTGGCTGGCTGTGCCCTCTTGCCCTTCGTGCCCATTCCTAACCGCTCAACTGCTGATGCTGCCCCTGTGCTCTGTATTCCTTTTTCACTTCAGCCTTGTATCTGTGACGCTTTTCCTGGCACCCTTCCCAAGTTCTCTCGCTGCCAACTCAGACTCAGTACAAGCTTCTTGTATTTCCCTTTCAAATCCTTTTCTATCGTGGCAAATAAAGCCACTGTCCTCTACACATACACTCCTGATACTATCCTTGACAGCTCTTCACTTCTGGCACTCAGCTGCTGTTTAATCATACAGATTCCTTCTCTGATTCACCTCGTGCTCTTGTGGCCAAAAGCTTGACTTTGGTTTGGCCATGTCACAACAGGAGTACTGGGATCTCCTCCCTTATGATCCGATTCCTGCCTCGCATGCCCCACTGTCATTAGCACGCTCCTGTTTCACTCTGCTATTTGGGCTGGCATCAGGGCGCCTTCAGAGTCTTGTACCATCACTCACCTCTGCCTTTCTGCACATACCGCCAGCACCCTGCTCCTTTACACTTTTCCTGATTTTATCATTTTCATGCTGCCTTGGAGAGTTTATATCCTACTGTTGTCCCTTTGCACAGAATGACCCACCTGACCTTGACTCCCAGGTAGCCCTCACATTCAGATCCCTCCTCCAAACATCCTTCCACCGAGACTGCTGCTCTCCCACCACGGTCTCATCCCTGTGATATTTGCAAAGTGGGGGGGGCAGAGCAAACCAAACAAATCTAGCAAACAATACAGCTTGAAAACAGGAACTAACACGATGTGCATGCAGCACCAGAAATAACCTTGCTGCCACACACCGTGCAAGCCCTGTCCTTCCCTTGACCCCTCCCTCTGCACGTCTCCTGCCATCTCTCCTCCTCCTGTCAGCTTCTGCTGCGGGCCCCAGCACTGGGACCCCTCCTGCTGCTCCACAAAGCCCCTGTGTACCTATGGCACCGCAGGTCTGAGCGATAAGCGCTTGAGCTCTTTTCCTCCCTAGCAAAATAACTGGAACCGCCAGCAGCTTCCCAGAGGACTTATTTTCAGACAACGCTGCAAAACCGCTTCCCTCCACTGGTCTTTGTATTGAACTGGTCTTTGTATTGAACAAATGAAAGGACAGCCTAAAACAAGAGGGCTAGTATAAAAGTATGGTTTCTCTTTTACCCAGGAAACGTTGTAGGCGCAGGCACACCTATTCACTCTCACACACACACTCCGGCAGGTCCTGCTTTGTGGAAAGAGAGTGTTTGTGTTCATTAGCCTTGTCCTCTAGCTGCCCACTGGCACGGACTTTGCTCCTCCGGGTTGGGATTTCTAAGCAGCGGGAGGCTTTCCACGTTTGTTTGAGAAGGTACAAAGCCTGCCGGAAAACAATGGAAATAGCGGGCTTATGACTGCTGCATGTCACGCACTCATTTCTTGCCTGTTGGTTTGTCCTTGGAGCTGCTCGCACCGCCTGGAACCTGATCTCGAGTGGTGCCGGTCATTCAGGCTGGCACGCACACCAGCCTGCCGCCATGCCACACGGGCGAGACATGGCTGGGCTCTGCTCTGGCCTCCCTGCCCTGCAGGAGCTGGAAGCCCGCGGGACAGGGGCAGACAGACCCCTCTCAGCCCACTGGAGTCCCGAGCCGCCCCAGAAATGCAGACTGGAGCACAGGGCTCATGACAGACAGGGATTTTGTGTGGGCTTCCTGCAGAAACATAGCCACTTCAGAGCGGAGTGTGGTGGGAGCAGCCTCTCCCATGCTGTACTTCCCCCAAGGCCTCTGCCCGTGAGCAACTGGGCTGGCACCAGCATGGTGCCTGCCAGGTTCTCCTCACCTCCAGGAGAGGCTCTCCCCCCNAGTCCCTCCAGTCCCCCGGGGCCCCCCCCCCCCCCCCCCCCCCCAGGACAAGATCTCTTCACCTCCTGCCCCCCAGGACAGGCTCCTCTCAGCCCCCCAGGACTGCATCTCCTCAGCCCCGCCAGGACAGGCTCCTCTCAGCCCCCCAGGGCTGGATCTCCTCAGCCCCCCCAGGACAGGCTCCTCGCAGCCCCCCAGGGCTGGATCTCCTCAGCCCCCCCAGGACAGGCTCCTCTCAGCCCCCCAGGGCTGGATCTCCTCAGCCCCCCCAGGACAGGCTCCTC
>WAAD01029317.1:273290-366061 GCA_013389945.1 Fregata magnificens | reverse complement strand
GGGGCTGGCCTGGGCCGCGTGTAGCGTCCGTGTGCTTGCATTTCCGCGCGTGGGCCAGAGGAAGCGTGCGGCCCCGCTGGTGATGGCAGGTTCTGACCCTGTGACCTCTGGCAGCTCCCCTGACCCCGCCGCAGAGTTTCGGGAGGCCGTGGAGCAGCACGTCCCCATTCATGCCCTGCCCGAGGAGATTCGAAAGGTATGAAACAGTGGAAGTACAAAAAACCCCCAACGTTTGGAGACCAGATACTGTAGCAATTTGGGGATGTTTCACTGGCTTTTGAACACTGGTACATTATCTGGTACGTTTTGGTCCTGGTTTTAGATTGGGTGTGTTCGAGGTTTTGTCATTATATTAAGTGTATAATTACATTAAGTGTAATTACACGCTAGTGCTATAGGAACACTGTAGAGGAACCTACTCATTCTGTAATGGTGTTCTTACTGCTAGGTGAGTTTCAAATTTTACCCCATATGGCACGTTTTGTTGCCCTAAGTTTGAAATGACTGTAGAGCATAACATGTAATTGTTCCAAAGGAGTGTCAGTACAAGTAGGAACAGAACATTCCCCTTCATCTTTTCTTGTGTCTTCTCTTTGTGTGCGAGGCCGTTCTTTTGTTTGGGAGACAGATTATTACCAATGTAACAATGCTGCTGTTTATATGGGTTAGCTTACGAGGAGGCTCTTTGTATGCGGTGATGCACACGAGTGGAACACGAGTCACTTTTTGTAACACTATGAAGTTTTTACTTCAGCAATAAAACACCATGCTGTCCTCATTTCTTGGTATGCGTCTAATAATCAACAAGAAATTTAAAAGTTTCATGTACTCAGGCTAGCACAGCCTGGAGAAATTCTCCCTGGAATAGTCCAGGAAACTGTTGAGACAATTTCTGAGCCATCAATGATGATTTCTGAGAATTCAGGGATGGGTAAGATAACCAAAAGAAGGGAAAAAGGAATACTTGCCCTTAAAGAAGGGGAGGGGAAGAACCTGGGAAATTTACATTATCATTAGCAGCTGTTTGGGTAGCAGGAAAGGTACTAGATATGTTTGTTTATTTAGAAATTAGTTCGTAAGCATCAACAGGATAAGGTGGTTAGCAAAAATCAGTGCAAGTTTCTCAGAAAAACAGTTGTGCCAAATTGTTGGATGAAGTACATCAGGGAATTGTTCTGGATCTAGTACTGCTCGGTATTTCCATTGATGACTTAAGGCTGTAGTTTGGTGGCACTTCAGCTGCCTGTCTTTCATTTGGATCAGTTTCTGATCTAGTTCCTGATCTGTGTGCTAGCACAAGGAGGAAGCAGGTGTGAGTGCAGGCACAAACTGGGAACAGAAAGGAGGTGACATTATTTCTTTCAGTAGGAGTGTCAGTCTGCCGTTTTTCATTGAGCTAGGATCTTAGACTACAATAAGGAATACACTGATGCCCGTCTGGGAGGGGTTGTGAGCACTCTGGGAACAGCATTGAACTTCATATTTTTAGTAAGAATAAGGCATATTTAGAAAGAGTAAGTCCAGTGGATCAATACAAAATACATAGTAACTGATTAAGCTTCCTTGTTACTTGCCAGACCTAACACTGAGGTCTATAATCAGATCATAAGCAGAATAATATGAACAAAATGATGCTACAAAGAATGTGAGTATTAAATGTATCGGTATAGGAATTGCACGTAAAACTTGGGCCGTCACTATTCCTCCGTTCAGGGCTGTTGAGGTACCAGTTCTGAGCTGCAGGCATTAAGAAAAATAACGCAACTGACAGAAAACTAGAAAAAATGCAAAAATAGTAAGGAGCTTAAAAATCCTGGGTTTACTTATTCTACAAAATATGTGAGGGCACAGAAACAGTATTTACATGTGTAGGAAGATGGTGGTTGTCCTTCATCTCCAGCTGCAAATTAATCTTATCCTCACCTTTCTGGATTTGCTTTGGTTGAATGTTATGGAACTCTAGACGTAGGGGTAGCTGAGCACGGGAGCAGCTCACCCAGGGGAGTTGTGGAATTCCTCCAGTGGTACTGTGGGGGACAATTAAGGCAAGCTTTTGCTTTGGAGTGGAGTACTGGGCAGGCAATCTCTTGAGATCTCTTCCAGTTCTGCAGTACACCTTTAACAAAAAGATCTATATGCAGAAGGCAGGTCAGTACTTCTAGACATATACATGAATAGGCTTATGTTCCTGTCCCATCCTACCCTGTCACCTCAATGTAAGCCATGTGAGCTCTAAGGCAATGACAGCCCAAGATTTTGGGATCAGTTAAGTGTCGGGGTTTTACATATCCTTTGCTGCTGCTTGTCTCTTCGCTCAGCTGACTTCCATTGTAGTTGTAGTATAGTTACAAGATACAGAGCTTGATTACAAGTTATTCTCACAATTTCCTGTCCTTGTATTTTCTACCTCTTATGTACACGTGTTCTTATTCCCTTCACATTCTCTGCTTCTTGCATTTTATAGCATCTCTTTTGGAATCTTTTAGATTGCTCCTAACATAAGCAGAACTTGTGCCAGCTGTAGATTGCTCTGCCAAACTGAGCATATGCTCCCAACACGCAGCTTGCAGGCCAAAGGAACATGTGTGTCTGGAGGGAGTATGTCAAGCATTGTGATTTCAGCTGCAGAATGAAGAATATTCACTTGCTAGGTGCCATTTTGAGTTGGCTTGCTGGAGGTTGGGTTGTAGTGCTGACAACGGATCAAGCAGCTGTCTCAAAAGAAAGGATGCAGACCAGAGCTCTCATCATTCCTCTCCCTCATGCTCCTAGTGGGTGGAGCTTCACAAGCTGCCTATCAATACTTGGAGCAGCGACATCACTGCCTCCAAAATTCCACTCTTCTAGAGGATAGTGCGGAGAGGGGAAGGGGAAGGGAGCATCTTGTGCCAACCTGGAACAGACTGTTCTGCAGACTGCTCTACTGCCAGAGAGGAAGACCTGTTAGAGTAAAGCTGTGGATGTCATGACAGAAATTGATATAAGTTGACCATTTGCAGATGGGGTCCAGTAGGTGTTGCTCACTATGTTTATTAAATTTTAAAGGAAGTGTTAATCTAGAGGGGAAGAGACTTCTTGGTATTTTGTTAATGAAATGATAGATGTGAAGGGACTTTGATTCTCCAGGTTCTGATGAATTTTGCCATAGAGAGTAATGTAAGAATTTTAGATGGCCCTGCTGCGTGCGCGCTCTCTGTCTGTCTCTCTCTCTCATTCCTTCTACTGCTCTCATACCTCTTTCACACAGTATGTGTTGCAAGAGGGGTGCTAAATGAAAAAAAAAATCAACAGGTAGATAAACATCCACATGTCCGTTATTAAAGCTTATAGTATTTTTTTGTATTTACAGCTGCATACTTCTTAGGAACTAATTATTAGTAAAGATCTAAATCATGGTTTGTTTCTAAAAAAATTTCTAAAACCCCAGAGTTGTGACTTTGCCTGTTAGCAGTTTGGTTACCTCTCTGAGCAATGTTTGTCAATGTTAGAAGTCAGCAGGAGTCGGTTTTCCCTTCAAGTTTTGAAGGAAGCTATGCCACGTGGAGTGGTGGTGATGGCTAGTGTGGACAACAGCTGCTGCTGTTTTCGCAGCAGATATAGGAGAATCGGTAACTTCCTGGGAGGGAAATAACCACATCAGTCAATGGCAAAGTCCAAGCCATCTGTGACAGTTTTTGGGGAGGGTATTCTCTGGTTCTTAGCCTTATTTTAGGGACACTTGTACACTTCTGGGAGGTGATGTTTGCAGATTTGGTGTGCCAGATACTTGCTTAGCTAAAACATCTGCTAAGTTGGTTGGTCTGCCTCAGTAGAACCCTACATTTTCTTGTAAGTGTACTGTCACAAGACTGTAGAAAGAACTTTGCAGAGATTGCTGGCTTGTAATGCCTGCTTTTTCATGCATTTACATGTCTTAAGGTTTATGCCATCAAACCCAGTCTGAGAGGTATCATAGACCACCAAATGGTAAAAAGAACTTAATGTTTCCTTTACTCCAGTGTTATCGATGTGTATTTTGGGGGAGTTCTCTTTTTGTTTGAGGTCTTTTTGGGTTGATTTGTTTTGTTTGGGTTTTTTTTTCCCCTCAAGAGAAAAGAAGATTATTATATTGCACCTTGGTAGTTGTCTGTTGCTAATGGTAGACAAATCTTTTATATGCTTGTGAACTTATTGAAGTTCTGCTTGTTGCAGCATTGTTGTCCACTTGATGTAAATAGATGGGAAGATGCAGTTTTGCGCTGAAGATCTTACTGAAGCGGGCAACAAAACAGCAGCCATCTACATGAGACAGTAAAATGACACCCTGACTCCTCAAAGTACCAAACAAAAAGTTTTATTTAATTTTATATTTTGTTTGGCAAACAAATAACCTTTGCTTAACATAAATCATAAAATTAATTGAGCACAAGGTACCCTTACAGATCAGTAGTTCTCTCACCGTAGGAGCTTAAGAAAGCAAGCAGAGCAGGAACTTTGAAGCTGTGTTATACATCAGTACAGAATGTTTCGTGGTATCCAACTATCCACAAAACATCACGTATGTTACCAGTAGCAAATGGTTACTCATTAGATTTGCCATGTGTGCTGTAGATTGAGGACATTATGGTATCTTTATGAGCACATTATGTTATCTTTACTTTTTCTTGCTGTCTTTGAACCTGGGGATATTTTTTTTTAATAGGTTCTTACATAGTTCCAGTTGTGTTAATTAGCTAAATAATCTGTCCTGTCCACCAAGACTAGCTTTGTAGAAGTGAATGACATAGCTATGTATTTAGTACTTACAATATCAATATAGATTTGGAAGCAGCAGCATTTCGGTTCTTGCCTTCCAGATGAGCACGGTAGTATCTACATGCAGAATGGCAGGAGGTCTTTTCAGAGCCTTGTTGTCATGTACCTTATGAATGCTTCTTAAGATGATGTTCACGAGTTGCCCTTATGCCCACTGAGATTTTCAGTATTTGGCTATAGAATTTTTAACTTTTAGATTTCGTTGGGATGACAAGCTCCAGCTATGTGAATGTTCTGAGTGGCTGTAATATGCTTTGGAAATGTTAGAAAATACCTTTTTTTTTTTTGGTGTAAGCCCACATGTTACAGTCTAAAGAGATGGAAACCTCTCAACAGTGAACTGGTTAGCCACGGACCCATAGTTGATCTGGGAAAACCAGTTCCCAGACAGTAAAAGCAGCCTGCTTTGTTACATCTGTGTATTGCGGTATCAGAGGATTTGTGAAAGCAGATCTTCTGAACTTGGATAATGATCTTTCCTTCCTAATGTGAGAATTCTGGAGTCACTGGTGGTCACCTAGGGCAGCAAAGGATTTTGATGTCTTGCCGAGCTCATAAGGCTAGGGCTGTATTCACTGTATTCAAGCTTTTCTCATAAGGTTAGGGCTGTATTCACTATATTCAGGCTTTTCTGTACCCTTTCTGCAACTGGCATCCAAGTACGCTGCTAGGAATTAGAGGGATTGCACTATCTTGCATCACAAGCAGTTGGGTTGTAGCTAGAAGGGGCTTCCCAACTGTTGCAACTACAGATGCAAAAAGTCAGTATTGTCAGGCAAAGACATGGTTAACAACGGGCTAAATTATCTTCTGTCTGCGCAGGCATAATTTTGTTGCAATGTACTGCGGTTCATTTTATAAGAACTCTCCGCTCTGTAGCGCGCTGGAGAGCTGGAGTGTGCTGTAACACATCCTGAAAGAACTTATGAGTACCAGTAAGGTCTGCATGGCCTGTTACACATGTGTTAGATATTTGCAGGGCTTGTGTGAGTGTGTGCAGTTACTAGCAGTGCAACACAGTCTTTTATGATTCATTAGTCTGCTTTACTCCCAGTCAGGAAAAAATAAAAGCTACCTGAAATCTGAGTATTATTTCCTGTCGTGACAAACTGATTCTTTCAGGACATGTTTTGAATGAAACTTCTGAGAGCAGGACATTCTGTTTTTACGACAAGCCTATTTCTGCACTATTCGTATGTATTCAAAGCCAGTACTGTGATTTTTATTTTGCAACTGCTATTTTATGGAAGTTGAGCAAATAATTATGTATGCAGCATGGCTTAGCATTACAATCTGTATTACTTTCTGACTACATGCTGACTGAAAACTTGACTCACAGTAAACTTTTTTTTTAAAAGAAGTGAAGTTTCTACTGATGGTCTTAAAAATCATTCTTTGAAGAATAAAAAATATCAATTTCAATCAAATAACTCTTCAGTTTTGCATATACAGCAGAAGACTCCACTTTTCTTCCTCAAATATTAATTGTGTAGTTTGAGTAAATTACTTCTTTTTGTGTAATAGGGATTGGATAGTTTGTCAGGAGAGGGACAAACAGCATGAGAGAAATGAAAGTAGTATGGGAGAGGAGGAGTAAAACAAAAAGAAAGTACATTCAGATAATAAGGTAGAATCAAGTAGAGGTAGAATAAAACAATCAATATACAGAAATAATTGAAGAGCACCCAGCTGCAGTGTAATGATTTTTTTGTTGTTGTTGTTGAGTTTTATGTATTGTTCTGCTGCAAGTGTAGTTTGGACAAATACAGGGGTTTTTGTTATTTGGCCAGTCCTTGCTAAAGCAGTCTCAGTCCTGACAGATCGACTGCGGAGGGAGCAAGAGCTGTTATTACTGCATTACGTGCCTGAGGAGCACTGGGTGATGCAAGGAGGATGGTGAGTGCTGCAGTTCCCTTAGGCTCTCCCTCCCCTGCACTGTAAAATTAATGTACAAGGAGTACATCTGTGCTCATGGCTCTATGTTTTTATTTCAGCGATGCACAGAAACATAGTCAAAGCTTTTTAAAAGANACCATCTTGTCATTCAAAAGGCTAAAAATGGTCCAGACCACCAAAGTAATTTTTTTCTTTTTTTTTTCCTTATAACTCATGCTCCACAGATGCTTATGGTACTGAGTCAGACAGATGTAATTTGAGTGACTATCCATCTTGGCTCAGTTCTCCGCTTGCCCTTGGTAGCTAAAGAAATCTGTGTAACCATGGAATAATATTAGTTCTTCCAAAACTGAATGCAGCTCTGAGTTGAAACTACTCCCACAGACGCTGTAGTGGAACAGCTGCTGGAATATCACAGCTAGAAATGCTACCTTGCAATACGGTTTGTTCTAGACATAGCTCTTGTCCTTTCTTTATAGGATCTGGTGTAATGTGTATCAGAACTGTAGCTCAAAATCTTATGGATCAAATATCTTCCTAGTTCAAGCACTTTGTCCTCAGTAAGTTTCTTTTTCTTTTTATGATGATGTTGTGCACACAGTATTGTTGTGCTAACTCAAATAGCAGGGTTTTTTAGTATCCCTCTGTTACCTTTTCAAGTCCTGTTTGCCCTGGGTTTCCCTGTCCAGGCTGACCAAAAACACAATGCTAAAATTACCTTCTGTTTGGTTTTTTTTATTCTTAATTGATTTTTTTTCTGTTCACTGGTTATTCTCACTGCTAAGGACATATACAGTCCCCTTTCTAGTTAAAGCTCTGATAGTATCCTTTTCTATTCCTTCCAAACTCTGCTTTTCCCTTGATTTTTTTTTTCTGCTTTGCATTTGAGAAGATGACAACAGTCTTTTGATCAAATGTAAAGAGTGAAATAGGGAATCTGAAAACATAAATCATTATGTATGTAATCCACATTCTTAGTGGTTACTCAGCAATAATATTATTCCAGAAAAGGTAGCTTTGTAAGCATAAGAACTAATGAAAATTTGTTTCCTACAGACTTTTGTGTAGCGGTTGATCACCTTCGGTGTCTAAGATACAAGGTCTAATGGAATCTTTTCTCCTGGACAGACCATTTATAAGGCTCTCTCCTATACGGATTATCTGATATCAGATAAGGACTGCGCTCACACTCCAGAGTTTTCTTCAGCAGGGAATTTATGAAGTCTTTATTGCCTGCCTGGTTGCCTAAAACTTTTAGACACTTCAATATATCTGCCCTCAGTGTCAGAATTGGTTATAAATGACCAAACATTCTGGTTCACAAATTATTGAAGGGTGACAATAGAGAAATACACACATAGACGAAGTAATGTTATTTCTCTTGGAAACTGTGCAAAACCCAAAAACATTTCGTTTGTAAGTAGTCTTCAAAGCTATAAAATGCTTTCTGGCTCTGACCTTTAAATTGGTGTAGCCCTAAGATAGCTTTGTCATTATTTTCGCTGAATGAAATCAGCATCTACAGCTTGACAGCATTTCTCTGTACCTGTCTGTGTGAAGCTTCAGTGGCTTCTGAAAAATGTCCAACCAGCTCAGGAATTCCAGGAGATATTTTAAGTATCGATGAGGAGAAGTCAGCTTGTGATGTTGACAATGCAAGAGAGAGGGGGGGGAAGAAAAAAAGAAAAAAGAAAGTCCTGCTTGTGATTTGACCACCACAGGCATGAGAGAGGAATCTTGGATTTAGGATGATAATTCACATTAGTACGCCCCTTGCTCTTTGGAGCTATTCATTTTCAGCTGGGTCCTGTTAATTTTCTAGGCATATTGGGCATACATGTGCTGGATTTAAATTAGTTAGCTTGTTTATTGGTGTTAATCTACTGCAGCATGGAATTTAGTTTGGGCTAGCTTACCTGTTGAGCATCACTCAACCCATGCCAAATTCATTACTGGCATTAGGAAACTGCTACTTATACTACAGATAGATATTTGAAAACTAGTTCAATCTATATACAGTATATTGCAGTGGTTGCAGGAGAATTGTGCATGTACAGAAGCAAGGTTCTGATTAAAAGACAGAACTTTCTTTCCTTACTGCACTAATATAAAGCCCTCGGGCTTTCCTGTGATTTTTCGACTATGTAGCAAATACTTTAAAAATCCAACCTGATCTGAAGTCCTTTCAAGTTTTTACTTCACCTGAGGAATGGACGTGAAGAAGAACGGGACCCACTTCCCGCTAAGTCCAGATAGATAATATTCATTGTTCTATGATTTTTTAAGTTCAGTAACAAAATTGAATTTGAAAACTAAAAAGTTTTAGTACTTGCATAAAACATTTTCAATGTTTTTTTTGTTTTTAATCCTAGTACCCAGTGAAATGTCTGCAACTGTTTATTTGAAAGACAGCAGTGGTGGTGCTGCATGAGAGCACAATGTTCTTTTTGGGATAAGAGCCCCCCTCCTGTGCTCCTTATAACAGCTCATTTTGTCCTTTTTCAATATAGTAATTTTAGTGCTTTGGAACTTTATGGTAGTTATCCTGAATAATAGTTTCATATTTCCAAGCACAGTTTGCAGCTGCCAGGAAAAATAAACTTGCGTTTTCAACTCATTCAGAGCAACTGTAACCAGGGGTATTTTAAACTGGGGCAAAACTAAGAAATCTGAAAATAAAGCTTGGCCTGGTACTTCCAGGGCATCCTGAAATATCATTTTTATCAAGGTATATTTAAAGTGCTAACGATTATTGAATCATGGGAGAATGAGTCTTTAGTTTATAATTTTTGAAAGCTGTTTTCTTTCATCTAAGTATGATTTCTTTGAATTTATGCCCATGTCTCAAAATGTCTTTTTTTTTTTCTTTTTCTGTAACACAAGGGATTCTTACATTCTTTGACTTAAACTGTTTGCAGTTTTCCAGCTTTCTGATTTTCATAAGTCATTGTGTTAAAATCCTTGTAACAGTTGATAATTGCAAGAAAGTTTAAAGTGTGTTTTAAGCTCTCAGTACACAAACACACAACTGCTCTGCCACCCATTGTCCATCTTTCACGTCTCCAAGCTTACCAATACCTTTTCTATTTGTTGCTTTGAGGTTGTCTCTTTAGCTGTATTATGAGTGTCCTCTGATCTAGTCTCAATTCTAACCATCTCCTCTCAAATGCATTTATGCTGTGACCCAAGAACAGGATAAAACCTGTCACGTTCAGGGATCTGTGATCTGNTGGTTTGGCTGATTTATTTACTCGATATCCATTTCTTGTGCAGGTTCAGTTCTGCATCACTTGTAAACTGAGCATTTTTTTTCTGGAAGTGAAAATGATTAAAACACACAGGAATAACTGATATACTGAGTAATAAGTGCGTATCAAAGTCCGAGCACATCTATCTGTTCATATTTATGAAGTCTTGCGTACTGCAAAGCTTAATAATTTGATCACTTATAAAAGTATGTTTCCCAATTTAAGAAATGGTCTTTCAATTAGATGTGTATTACGTACTCTGTATGTTTTTAATCAGTGGTGAATACTTCATACCTAGTAAATAGGTTACATTTTCCACAACACTCAAGTGCCATAGATGCTACATCATAATAATTAGTCCCTTACTCATTTAAATTGTTTATTTGTAAAGATTGCTGGATTACATCATTCTATTCACTTTCCACTTTTCATCTTGCCTACTTCAATTGGATATGAGTTGTCAAAAAACCACAGTAAATAACATTTTTCTGGCTCAGGCGATCACAAATTCATTAAGGAGATAACTTTGTAAAACACAACATTTTATTTTAAATTAATACACCAAACATAATTCAGAGGTACTTCGTTTTAGAATTCCAGTGGGAGTTCCCACATGGTAGATTGCATAGCTGATATATCTTGTGAAGTTTCCAGTAAGCAAAAGTACTGCTCTAGCTTTATTTCATTTTGCTAATGTAGAATTTTGTCTTTATTATTTGTTAAAGCAATAACATTATCTGATCATAAATGCTCCAGAGCAGTAAACGGTTTAAACTATTCAGATTTATTATTATTATTTGGAGTCATTCAGGGGTTTTTTTTGTTCAACTTGTTTCTCACAAACAATCTTACAATTTTATCTTTTTCTAGATGTCCCGGGATGAGACGGTGTGTAAATACTGTGGAGTCAGCTATTTGATACTTCATGAATTTAAGGTGATGGAAGAAAAAATAAAAGCAATGGAAAAGGAGATTAAATTTTGTGAAGGAAGTATAGAACGGGAGAAAGGACTTCAAGCAGAATTGCAGTCTCTTTACCAAGACCTTGAACACTATCGAGCTGACAGTGAATCAAAAACAGAAAGGTCAGAGCATATTATCTAGTCTGATGTTATTCTCATGTATGTGTATTAGGTAATTTCCTTCCAAAGAAGTTTAAAATACAAATAAGATTTGTCTTTCTTTTATCAGATGTAACATATACACTGTAATACTTAGTTTAAATCATCTTTCATAGTATTCTCTGGAAGCAGGTTTTAAATTCCTTAATAGTTTAGAAACAGTCAATATATTTAAAGCGAAAGAAAGGCCAGAAGGCATTTCAGAGGTATTTCCCCTGCACACACTCCCAAAGAGAAATGATCAAATATTTCATCTTATAATTTTGTAATAAAATTGTAATATTTTAAATGAAATTCCACTGTATGGGGAGTTTCACAGTTCTGAAATTTTTACTTATTGTCTCATAGTAACATGGTAAAGAATTACCAGCCTTCTTACCCTGAGAAGCTTACAGTTCACTCTCTGAAGGGATGATACAGAATACTAAAGCAATTATGAAAATCTTGGTTACTGCTTGTGGTGTTGTTCCTCAGAAACAGGAGTTTGCAAATGCTTACTGGCAGGTATGTAAAGATCCCAAGTAAAGGGGGAGTTTCATACTCTTAGGAACTCCAGTAGTTGACAATAGACCTCAGAGCCACATTTATATTTTTAGGGCACAGTGATTAGAACCTTTAAGGGTGTTCTCTTTCAGCTCATACTACAGGCTTTGCTTGTGTTCTACTTCTTTATCACATCATGATAACTTTAAACTTAGGTCAGGAAGTCATACTTCGAAAATATTTGTCCTTTTGATGGGCCTACAGCACAACTTTGGTGCCTAAACCTTCAGATTGGTACACCAAATATAAAAGTTCATTTTGGGGTAGACATGAGAGAACAAAGCATAAAAGGAAAGTTTCAAAGACTTTTTTCCCCTCTGCCCTTCCTTCATTCATCATTTCTAATATTTTTCCTATTCTTTGGTTTTGCAGTAAAGGGTGCAAAGGTGGGTACACCCAAACTAGCTTTAAAATACATGGCTGATTCATGTACTGTAAGTGGCGTTACTGAGGCAGTCCAGACAGCAGCAGTGGCTGCAGAACCTGGTGTCCACCTGTCTTAGGTTTCGTGCCACCATAATTAGAGTGCCATCAGGTTCTCAACCATAAGCTTCAAGCTAGCTTGTTAGCTTTGATTTGTCAATCCTCAGCAGTTATTTATAATGTATAAAGAACTTGGACTGAGAGGGAAATTCTTGTAGTCAATATGAACACTTTGTGATGTAATTAGCATTATGGGTGGGGTTTTTTTAGTCTTGTTTTTGCTGTAGGATTTCTGGACTGATGTTGCTGCTTCCTAATTAACCTTCTGTTGCTTTTATGCTGTTTTACGACACCATGACAATATAACAAATTTCATAATAACAAATTGTATCTTTTCTGCACTGTTCTGTGAAAGAAATACAAGTGTTTTGGTCTCTTCCAGACCTGAAGCTCTGAAGAACTGCCCTTCCTTTTCTTCCTCCTGTCTTCTACTCTTCATAGTCAGATTTAACATGGATACTATGTGCTGGTTTTCTGTATCCTAATTTTCTATCCTCATATTTTGGAATCTATTGTTATATCCCACTGATTGGTTACAGTAGGACTATAAACATTGATATTTATAGTTGGCTAATGAAAGATACTTTATAAAAATGCAGTTGCTAAAGTTGACTACTGATAGAATAATGTGGTACAAACAAGGGCATCAGAAAATTCTTGGTAATTTCTTGCTCCTCTGAATCAAACGGTTTGTCAGAAGCTTTTTGTAAGAATGAGATTATAATTTTAAGTATCAGCTCAGTCATTGTGATTCTGAAGACCCCCAATAGGGGTGTTTCTTGCATGACTGACTCATATCTAGTAGCGAGTGATCTAGAACTGATAACATGGGGCATTTGGAGTATTAAGGTGCTCTCAAGAGATTGGATTGGAATGCTTTGGAAACACTACAGAAGAAACAACTACAGCTTGTCTATAGGTGAAGCACTCAAATGCATGTACTTTTTTTTTTTTTTTTTGCAAATCACTCAAATACTGTTAAGAATTTAACATTACTATTAATGGATTTAGGCTTGTGTTTAATATTATTAGTAAAAGATTTAAAACAAAAGTTCACACAAAGTTGAACAAAATGCATATATCTTGTAGATCACTACTCATATTGTTTCTTGCAATATTTTTTTCATTTGAACTGAACATCCTCCATCCCCCCAATATTCAATATTTTCTTTGGTTTAACATCGTGTTTTTGAAGAGTGCATTTGCTTAACGTTCCTTTAGCAGCTCTGGGTGGCAGTTATGGTGGCAGTATTCAGTGTGTTAGCAAATGCAGTGACAGCACATTCTTCTTGTTGAGGATCATTTGCCAGAGGTGAACTTAAAATTTTCATTTAGTTGACTTTTTGTGGTAAAGCTGGAACAGTTAATAAAAACTTTATCTCGGTGTTTTTTCCCCCTAAGGCTCGACTTGATTTAAAACCTGCTGAAATCAAGTGGAATACTTTCAGTAGGCTTTCATTCAGGCCATAAATCAACTATTGTGCCTTGTTAAGTAACTTGTCTAAATATTCCTTATCTCCTCTTTACTATCCTGGGCCTCTCTTGTTACCTTGTGCTGTTGGCATAAACTAACTATTCAACATACTATCTTCTGGTTCTTGCAAGGTTGACAAATCATTCCTCCCAAACTGCAAATGTTTATCAGAAGCCAAATATACCTTTTTTTTTTATCTCTGGTAGACCAAGAGATTTAATCTTTCCTGTTAGTTGCAGACTGTTTCATTTTTTATATTCCTTTTAGGTTAAAGTATTGCTTTTGTTTGTACCTGTGGTTAACCTTGAAAGCCACCTGGGAACCTGAGCTTTTGCAGAAATTAGTTACCTACCCTTTGGGATTTTGTCAGAAGAAAGGGAACTAATCATCATGCAGTTAACTAGACTGATTTGATTTAGCTATTGAAGTCTTATTCCGTGTTAAAATCACTTTAATGTCAGAATACTTGCATGAGAGCTATTCCTGTAGGGCTGTAGCTAGCTTGAAATAGCAATGCCAGTCAATACACGTGCTGACTTGAGGTAGGTTGTGCAGCTGGTACTGCACTGTGCTCTGCGCTGCTGGCTCTTCTACAAGATACTGGCTACTGTCTGCAAGAGCAATAATTCATGCTTAGTTAAGCTGAAACTCTGGTGTGTTGTTTGCGTAACCATTTTTGGTCTGTTACTGTGGTGTGTTGACCCTGGCTGGATGCCAGGTGCCCACCCAAGCTGCTCTATCACTCTCCTCCTCAACTAGACAGGGGGGAGAAAATATAATGAAAGGCTCGTGGGTTGAGATAACGATAGAGAGAGAGATCACTCAGCAGTTACTGTCACGGGCAAAACAGACTCGACCTGGGGAAATTAGTTTAATTTATTACCAATCAAATCAGAGTAGGATAATGAGAAACAAAAGCAAATCTTAAAAACACCTTCCCCCCACCCCTCCCTTTTTCCCGGGCTTAACTTCACTCCCAATTTTCTCTACCTCCTCCCCCCGAGCAGCGCAGGGGGATGGGAAATGGGGGTTGTGGTCAATCAGTTCCTCACACGTTGTGTCTGTCGCTCCTTCCTCCTCAGGGGAGGACTTCTCACACTCTTCCCCTCCTCCAGTGTGGGGGTCCTTCCCATGGGAGACAGTCCTCCATGAATTTCTCCAATGTGAGTCCTTCCCATGGGCTACAGTTCTTCGCGAACTGCTCCAGCGTGGATCCTTTCCACAGGGTGCAGTCCTTCATAGAATCATAGAATCATAGAATCATTGGGTTGGAAAAGACCTCTAAGATCATCAAGTCCAACCATCAACTAACACCACCATGACTCCTAAACTAGACCCTGGAGTGCCACGTCTACACCTTTTTTGAACGCCTCCAGGGTAGACGACTCCACCACCTCTCTGGGCAGCCTGTTCCAATGCCTAACCACTCTTTCAGTAAAGAAATTCTTCCTAATGTCCAATCTAAACCTCCCCAATGCTCCACCGTGGGTCACCCGTGGGGTCACAAGTCCTGCCAGCAAACCTGCTCCAGCGTGGGCTCCTCTCTCCACGGGTCCACAGGTCCTGCCAGGAGCCTGCTCCAGCATGGGCTTCCCACGGGGTCACAGCCTCCTTCGGGCATCCACCTGCTCTGGCGTGGGGTCCTCCACGGGCTGCAGGTGGGTATCTGCTCCACCATGGACCTCCCTGGGCTGCAGGGGGACAGCCTGCCTCACCATGGTCTTCTCCATGGGCTTCAGGGGAAACTCTGCTCCAGCGCGTGGAGCACCTCCTCCCCCTCCTTCTTCACTGACCTTGGTGTCTGCAGGGTTGTTGCTCTCACATATTCTCACTCCTCTCTCCGGCTGCAGTTGCACAGGGTTTTTTTTTTCCCCCTTCTTAACTATGTTATCCCAGAGGCGCTGCCACTGTTGCTGATCGGCTTGGCCTTGGCCAGTGGCGGGTCCGTCTTGGGGTCGGCTGGCATTGGCTCTATTGGCCATGGGGGAAGCTTCTCGCAGCTTCTCACAGAAGCCACCCCTATAGCCCCCCCGCTACAAAACCTTGCCGCATAAACCCAATACAATTGCCTATTTAAACATATTAGTAACAGGCACTTTCACTGGGGGCTTTACTTCTCTAACTCAATGGAGATACAAGTATGATTGGATGTAGCCATGTCTCTGTGTGGGACCCCCCCGGATTCCTGGAGTCCCTAGAGCTGAGTTTATTAACAGGTTTTCTCTGGCAGTGTCTTTTCACATTTGTGACACTGCATGAGGGGTACATTGTATTTGTGGTGTGAATTTTGATAATTCTCGCAACATCCAATGTAAGAAATGTAAAACAGATTTAAATACTACAGATGCTTTTTAAAGGTATAGTAGTGCTGAATATAATGAGCGTGACAAGGAGCAAAAAATTTTTGTGATGTTTAGACATGTGAAGAGCTGTATAGATGTCACTTAGCGAGTCCTATGTCAAAGATCCCTTGTAAATAGATTCCTGAAAACTTTTTTACAAATCTAGCAAGAGGAGTTACTTGTTGGTTACTACCATGAGATTTATGCTCCTGAGTCATGCATGTAGATGTTGAAAATTTTATCCATAAATAATAATATCTTAAAGATAATGTAAACCTAATATTTTAAGTTGTAGAAACTGCATTTTTCCATATTTGTGCTTTTTTGTCTGTGTCTTCCTGAGTTTGTTAGCTCCTACCACAATGGCAATACTTAATACCATGGAAAATGCTCTGTTGTTGAATTTGCCTAAAATAAATCTTCCTTTTTGCAACATGATTGCTTAGGAAAGCAACAGCAACTACCTGGCTTGGTAAAGTCTAAACTTGTAATAAAACACTAAAGTGACTGGGCAGTGATAACAGCACACTGCTCTACACTTAGCTGCCAACCTATACAGCATTTGGTAGAAATGATGTGTGGTTTCTTGTCCTAGGAGACTGCAAATACTGGAAATAGGGAGTGGTACATGCTTTAAGAACTGTGTTACCATTTTAAAAGTAGGTTTTGAAGGGAAAGAACACAAGGCAAAAAGGTCACATTAATAGATTTTTTTTTTTTAATATACATAGGTCTGTTTCTGTTGACTATTTAGTGATAAAGTGGAGTTGAGTTGGTGTAAAAAATTGCTGAGAGCCAAATCTGGATAAATAAACAAAGAGGTAAAGAACTAACCTCTCCTTTTCTGAACGTGGTTTAGGGCATACAGTTGGTTATTCATATTGTATACCACCATATGTGGGTAACTTGGGAGATTGCACATCTTTTGACTGTTTTAGAAAGCATGACTAATGAACAAAACATTATAACCACTGCAGCACTGTAATGTATTTTCAGAATGATATTGGTGTATCATCTAACATATAAGAAGAAATCGGTTCATAAAGTAGTAGATGACTGTTCATCATGCTACAGATGTTCTGTGCAAGTCTCAGGTGTGTGCTCCTTCAGCGGCTGCTTGGAAGAGACAAGTAAATACAACAAGCTGCCAAGAGGTATCAGCTGGGCATGGGATTCAGTGAGTCCCTGGGTTTCGCACTCATCATTTCCCAGCAAAAGGAAATAAGGTAGTGGTTTTTCATTGTAGGGAGAATATAGAGCACATAAGTGCTGGAATTTTTCTGGCTCTTTATGCATTTAATTCTCCTTTTAGGTAGCTTAAGTTGCAGTGTTTAGAAGTGCACGAGAGCTGGTTTGTACTTGGAAGTGCCACGTATGCGAGTTTTCTGAAGAGAGGATATGACGTTTACTAAGAAATAGCACCTTCAACTTTTTTATTGAATCTGTTTTGTAAATAACAGTACATACTTTTCTAATTAGCTACATGATAATTTTAGGGTGTACTTATTAACCAGGAAAAAGCAGAATTTTTTATAAAGCCAAAGTGTTTTAATATGTTCTTTTTAATAGTTGCAAACTGATCTGTATATTTTGCCCTGATGGTGTCATCATGATGACTCAGGTATGGCTCAGGCTTGTGCAGAGAGCCAGCAAAAGGCCTAAGAGGGTTTGTGGGACCCAGGTTCTGTGTTCACCCTCTGTACAGCAGTGAACTTCATTTTTATACTTAAAAAAAAAATCACTGACAAATCTTGTCACAGTCTCAGAAAGCCAATCAGCACAGTGCCTTGGGGAAATAATCTCTTGCTGTTAGATTCTTATGTAAAGTATGTTGAAGCCAGTGTCTTCCCAGTAGGATACATGCTTTTTGCTGCTGTCGAGCGATAGCTCAGTCCCACTCTTGATGTGTTAAAATTGTGGTTTTTCTAGTTTTGACAAGATTTTTTTCTATTAACATGATTAAGTGCCAAGATTGATTATTAATAAGCAAGACAAATTTGTTCACAGAGATGGTTCAGAAGAATGATTCATGAGGTGCAAAACTCTGCAGTAATGCTCAACCTTCTCCCAAATTCCTGATAAAATGAACTTTCTTCTGGCGAAACAGAATTCCTTATCTGGAAGAGGCTGAAACAGCAGTCAGTGGAAAATGCAAATGGCAACATGAAATCTGCATTTTTTTTCCTTCCATGCATACTTTTTGTGTGTATTTAATTAAAAATATTTTCATATTTAATAGGTAAAATTAAAATTTAAAGTTACATTTTAAAAGTTACAACGGTTTTTGGCATCTGAGAATGGTGCCATGTAATGCAAAAATGGCCTTGGAGAGGTGTTTACTAACAAGAAAGCTCCAGCAAAGATTCCACTTTAAGTCTATGCATGCCCCTGTGAATGGCTAACTTTTCTCAGGAAAGTGAAAGTAGTTCAGCTCCCTCAGTGCAGGTTTTTGCGTTAGGCATGTATTTTCAGTTCTTTCTCTGCTTATTGTTCTAACAGTTTATATGCTACAGTTCTTGAGGTTTTCCAGTCAGTGCTCACAACCGTCTGCAATTACGGGGACTAGTTCCTCTCTTATACCCTTGTGTGGTTCCAATACCGAGTCCCTGCACAGCATCATGTACAATGGCAAAGGCCATATTTACCCGTTTATTAGGGAAAGAGATCAACAGGTCATTGTATAACTTAACTCATTGTGGACAGCACAACTGCGTATGAGATTAAAGTAATGCTTAGATATTATTTTATTGTAACCTGGTTATGGTCAGAGAATTGAATTTGTGTTTAATATCCTGTATTGCATGCTAGATACAAGAAAATGGTGTGATGCACATCTGTTTGGGTTTTTCTCCTTTCCTCTAATGGGTGGCCATTTATTTGTTCACACTCTAAGTTCAAGTTAAAACTTTCAATTGCTTGGGTATAGTGAGTTACTATCCATTTTGTGACCGCTGGTTAACAGCAAGAAAGCAAGAATGATCCATCAAGAAGTTTTTAATAAAATAATTTTTCATGCCTCCGTTTACCTGCACTTTATAATTTAATGTGAGATTTGTAAGCTTGATCCGTAGTTGTAAAATTATTCTGGGCATAACTGCAAAGCCTTAAAGAGTTTCATTCAGTCCATACTCAGACAGAATGTCTCACTGAAATCCACAGGAGTTCTTGCTTTGCTATCTTTCAAAGTGAAATTTGGAAACTTTGTGGTTATTTACTGAAGAAGGTTAATATATTGCGTGCACGTGCATACAGGACAAGGTGTCATGTTCTGGAGTTCTCTAGCAATGAAACTTGGATGGGACCAGAGGGTGAACACAGGCTAATCCTTGAATACTGAGACATCTATTTTCTCTTTTGATTTTGACTTCCTTTTGCACTTGACTCTGCTTTTAAGACTGCAAAAGGGGAAGGTGGCTACCCAGAGAAAAATCTGGGGTAAGCTCTTTTGACCATGGCTGCATTCTGAAGGATTCTCTAGTAAAGGGAGGAGGTGAGTATGGGATGGATGAAGGTCGCTTGCTGCTCTAGATCACTGGGCTCTGTGGATTTGGACGTCAGGGAGCCTCTCATCAGAGGGAAGATATGGAAAAAGAGATTTCATGTCTAGCAAGAAAGAAGTAGTGAAAAGATGGGTTTACTCAGATTGTGACTGGTTTAGAATTCAGAGGGAAAAATTAGTTTCCGCTTGCATTCAAAGATGTAATAATGTATGTAACAGAGTTGGCTTCATCAGCAAGACACTTGTCTAGTTTGAAAAAAATCCAAACACATAAAATGAAATATATTTGTATTATGTTAGGGAAACACAATGTATTGTCTTAATATAATTATATGCTCTCTACTGTACCTGCAAATCTAGAAACTGAGAAGATTTCTGCTTGGGAAGCATACTCAAACATACACCTTGGGAAACTTCTGTTTGAATTTGCTGGTACAAATTTGTAGTATAAGTAAAAAGTCTCCTATAAATTTGCCTTGGCATCATTTCTTTTGTTATGCAATTATCAAATTACTCGTAATTGTACTCTCATTTTTTTAACTGAATCAGTATAACTCCACTGACTTCTAAGAAGTTATTCCTGACTTACAGTGGTCTGACAGTACTGAGTATGACTGCTATGACTGAGATTGTGTAAATTGTAATTACTGTAGATGAAATTGGTAGCTGGATTGGTAGCTCTCTGAAATTAAATCCTGTGTTTCTTCAAAGATAAATTTTGAAGTGGTTGTGACAAGGCAGTCATCTTTCTATTGTTGTTTTCCAGACCTGTTCCAGAGATTTACCTTTGCTGGAGCAAAAATTATCCAAGCTGTCTTCACAATACATTTTCTATTTCTGCTGAGATAATAAAGATAACAATTAATGCAAGATTTGAAATGACTGTCAGCCTACATAAGACTTGATAGAGACTTTCACAAAGAGCCTCTTGATTAGTTGTCAGAGATAATTTTCATTTGCTGTCAAATTGGGCTGTATGGTAACCTGCAATCAAGAGGTGAAAGATTCTGTAGTGGCACATGAAAACTATTAAATAGTCTTGTCTTAACTTGAATAGTCTGTGCTGAACAGAATATAAAAAAAGACAATTATGAAGAAGTTTGTGGATGATATTATGTGCAGTGAGTTTCAGACTATGCAATTTTATACATGTTCTATGCCAAATTTATGAATGAATACTCAGCTTCTTCATAGGGATGCACACTGACTTGTCTATTGGAAGGAATGCAGCATGCTGAAATGAAAATGAGCAACTACTGGCTCTGAGCAGGTCCTAGAGTTTCATGGAGCTGAAAATACTGTAGTGGCATTTTTTTGCATTGACAGTATGGCCCAGCCTCCTCTGTGCACACTGTCCCCGCTGACTCCAGGCAACTAGGGATGCAATTGCTCATTCAGGCTCAAATGAGTCCTACTGGGACTCATAAAGGGGCCGCATACCAAGTAGTCTGCAAAGACAGGGTTATTTCTTCAGATCTTAACTTCTGTGAAATGCAACATCTTAAATTCGAACAACCATGGTAATTGCTCTTGTCATTACTTTTAGGACAATGAGTGTATTTGTTTGCTGGCAGAATCCCTTGCAACTACTTCTTTATTTTCTCATGCTATTCTTTTCATTGTCAGCACTAGTAGTTAACATGTTATAATTCAACTCCCACTCTGGGCAGGCTTCCTCTAGTATTCACTAAGAAAATATGCTGGCTGCAAAGATAGAATGTTAATTTTCACAGTTCATGTGAACTATAGGACAGAGGATGAGATCACTATGTTCTCATGATTCTCTCTTCATGCCAGCATTTAATGATCCATTGAACTTTTTCCTTTGTGCTAAATATCACCAAAATAACGTGTTTCTTTTTCTTCCTTCTTATGGTGATGATAGTGGACAGAGTGTAACTGTCTTGCCTTCTCCACCTGTTCTTTTGTGTGTGAATGACCAGAACATACTGATAAGGTCTGAGGCTGCAATTGTGTGCTAACCTCATTGTATCGGATCTCTGGAATGGAAAGAGTAAGAAAATGTGTCTGTACTTATTTGCAAGTTTCCTTTTTAAACCAAAATATCTTCAAACACTGCCCATTCTGGAATGAGTAAGAATAGAAAATGAGCATCCAGTTTTCCATGGATCCCAAAGTTTTGATTTGCTATTGTTCAATGATAATCACTGCTTTTTTTTCTCAAGGTATAGTTAACAAAATATATAATCTGCAAAAGTAGATTTGAATTTATGTGACTTAAGGGGATGGTCATTTTCTCATTAGTCAGTGACACCATTCTGATTCTGCTCCCAAATGCAATCAAACATTTTATTCTCTCCCCTCCTGACCTCCACCTCCAAAACATTTACAGGTAGATATGGGTAGATTTTCCTAGCAAGGTAATGCCAGAAATTTCTTCAATTTTTTTATAAGTTTTATCTCTTCCCCCTACCCCTCCCCCCCCAGTGATCACAGCTGAGCCCGAACAACTTGCTTTTTAACTACCAGATGTTTGGTTTTGGTTTTGGCAGAGCTTTACAGATCCAAGTTTCTTTATCAGGACTAATATTTTTTTAAATTTGCATTTTGGTGCAAATGTCTTACAGATGATCTATCTGATAACAGTAAATAATGCACATTAATATTATGGCTAAATTTTTTTTTTTAACTATAAAACATTCTCATTTTATTTTGCTTTTTAAAATGGAAGCAAAGCCTGGTGTAAAGCTTCTGCCATCCTTTGGTTTTGTAAAATATTTGTCGATTCAAATATTATTTATTTACTCTTGACAATGAGTCACTAGTAGACAAATAGCTCATTTACTGTGCTTGCAGTAGCTTAACAGTAAGTGTTGAAAGCTTACAAAGGGACTGGTTTTTAACAGTTGCATACCATTGTAGTTGCACTTTTGGGGATAGAAGAATATATTAGAATGGTTACCTACAGCTAACAGAAAAGAAAAAAGTTGTACTGTAAACTGGTAGTGATGTGCTATGTGGTATTCTTTCTGCACATGTAACACAGGAAGGGAATTGGATTCAACTGTCTGTTATTCCAGTACAGTTCCATTAATTTCATTACAATTACGTGAATAAGTCCTGAGTTGTTGAAAGAACAGTGTTTAAAATGTATTTATTTGCACTATGATAGCTGCGCTTGAAAAACAAACAGGTCAGAACCACTGCTGTAATGAAAAAGTTCAAAAGGTAAATTTTAGAGGCAAAGAAAAACTTGCAGGTCAGCCGTCTGCTCCTTTGAACTGAGCGGCTGTGTTTGCTGTGGATTAGAGTCCAGCGTGAAGGTGGGTTGTATCCTAAGAAGGCAGGAGACCAGTGCGTGCAACTGTGCACAGCTGTGCAGTGATGGAAAGCTCCCTGTGCTTCCCAGGGGCCACCCTCCTCCTCCTCCCCTGTGAGCAGGTGATGGTGGGAAAAGAAATACTGCTTGGTTCTCCTGTGTCTTATCATGGGGCTCTTTTTTTCAAAATACCTGTACAAAACTTGAAGCAATTAAAATGAGAAGATTGTTCAGATGTTAGCAAATGCACTGAACAGCCACCCTGAGTAGGCAGCATCTCTGCATGCTTCCAGGTGACTGCAGGAATTGTGCCCGACTGCAGCCTCCGCTATACCTGGTGTGAGAGTGGGCTGAGCCGGCTGTGGAGCAGGCAGTCTGGCTGCCAACTGCAAGAGTGAGGCTGTGAGAGTGGGAAATCCCATCAATGGGGAAAGCCCCCCGCCGGATCAGCCTCATCTGATGAGGCATCTGGTTTTGTTCCTCTTTCTGGGTGGGAAGCGCTGTGGAGACAGAGTGAAGCCCCTGTGCGCAGCGGTGCCCCTTCTCCCTGGCTGGGTGATGCTGCTGTGTGACCGGGGCAGGGGCTAGTTAAGCAGCACTGTCTGCTGGCCATGAAACAAGCTGTTAGTCCGTGTGGTGAAAGAATGTTTTTTCCCTACTTTATACTTATTCTGCATCTTGAGTTGAATATTCTTGTACATAACCATGAGCACGTATCATCTGTCTCTGATCACTTTTCCCCCAGCACAGATATTCTACTTCTGCAATGTCATAATCTCTTTTAAATAAGCGTAATTGAAGCACAGATGTGACAAATGTTAATTTGCATTTTTAATAGGAGGGAGGGTACACAATGTATTTGTAAGTCCTGATAACAGTAAGCTTTTCTTTCCCAATCCTAGATTTAGGATCTTTTTTGGTGCCAGATTTAAAGTAAAATGCTGAAAGTTGTCACCTGCACTGTAATTTAAAAACCCATTACGTGCTGTTGTGATGAAGCACACTCCATACATAGGAGAAGGAAGCATGAAAAGACTTTCCAATCTATTCAAGGCAAATACTTACAGAGAGTGTTGTGACAGTGTCTCCTTTGATCCTCTTCTGTAAGATGATTGCTTGCAGGCCTCCCGAGGGGCGTTAGGAGAGGGAGGGGAACCTGAGGAGAGCTGAGGCTTTGGCAGGAGCCTGACACCCAGCCAGGATTTGTCAGGTAGAGCCACCAAATCACAGCCTTCCCACTTTGTCTTGTGCTCAACAGTGTTCTGAGCCCAAAATCCGTTGAGTGCTTTCTTTTTCTGAAAGGAAAGGCAGGGGAAGTAAAGAAAATAAATGCATATTCTCTCTGGCATATTGGGGGTCAAGCTGGGAACATGGAAACCTAGCTCTAGTCCAGAACTTCCTGCCGTGTCCTTAAGTCTTCCTTAAGAAAAATGTAGGAAAATAATATACCTACCTTGACATTTTTGATCATTTTGATGCTAATGCCATTGCCTGAGTACATAGAAGTAACATCTGGTGGAAACATTTTTTGTGAGAAGTTTCTCTTTAGCTCTTTGAAATGCCATTGTCAAGCAACAGAGGCCTAAATTCCAGTTGGTGTAAAAATAATGGACAGGGATATATTTTACATGTGTATATTTCATTGTTATTTGCTGAGTGCCATTAATTAATTCAGCAGTGCAGAAGTACAGTTCTGTGAACATGAGCATGAAACTCAGGGCAAAGGGAAATGAGAGTGACTAATTGGGATTCATCTTTTGCAAATGTCTGAAATTAAGAAATAGATAAACAATCTGAATGGAAAAAAAATTATGGTAACAGTAACCAAATATTTAGTATTTGCTGTTTGTTGACTTTAGACAATTTCCCCTTCAGCTTAGGTGAGCTCTCCATTACCCTTTCCTGCACGTCCTTGCAGCTGTGTGTAGAACCTGTGCAGCTCATTGTGGTACCTTGCATCACCCTGCTGGGACAGGGTACCTACCTTTTGGGTATTGTAGCCCCTAAGCTGGGTACCCAAGTTGAACTTTAAACTGAGATTTTCATAATAGCATATGGTTTTTTGAGGATGAATGAGTTCTGTGTTGCATCTGTGAATGAATTCTTAAGATATTTATATAGCATTGCATATGAGCTCATATTGGACATATATTTTTCCACATTATTTTACAAATGTATTATGAGTATTACTTTGAAAGAGTTACTCAAGTGGTTCATACAATAGCCAGAAGATTAAATTCTCTCCATTTGGAGATCTGATACCTCAGTCTGAAATATGTGATTATCATCTTTCAAAAGACTTTCAGCACGTTTTTAATTTAAAGCTGAAACAAAAATCAGAGGCTGGTTAGTAGTGCAGATAATACTTTCTGATGATTTTATTTACATCTGTAGAATAAAAAACCTAACGGTGGAACTTAAAAACAAGCAAGATGAATTAAAAAATGTGAAAGATGATTTGCGGTATTTCCAAGAGGAAAAGGAAGCTGCCTATAAGCAATCACAAGTGCTCAGGTAAGACTCAAAAAGAAATGCTGATGCCATGCCTCCTGTGAACGTGTAGAATCAGTTGAGAGGATTCAGTGGAGATGCAGGTGCAGGCAGGAACAATACTGTGAGTGAGAAGAGTGTTTATAACCATCCTAGTGTTTCTTGCTTTTCCAGAATATAGTGAGATGCTGTAGTGTTAGCAAATGTAACCAGAAAATGTCACTGTTGATTGCTGATGTTATTAGCAACAGGATAAGTTCCTCACAAATTTAGAAGTATTAATTAACACTTAAAAACAAGTGTGTACCACTTGCTTCTAATGCATTGGAAATGCAATATTTCTTACATGTATTTTTTATAAAGAGTCAACATACGCTTGGACATATAGTCATTTAAACATGATTACTCTGATTTTTCAATAAAAAGTGATTGTACAAGTGTCTGTACAGTTTTATTAATTTATACATATAAGTTCTAAATCAACATTTAGAAGGGAGAAACTGATTATAAATGTGTTCAACATACAGCATATTTCATACACTAAGTTATTATAACCCAATATAGTATGTTATCTTATAACAGAAAAGTAGTTATCAAGTTTACTTTAGTTCCCAAGTTCACTAATAGTATTTTGTCATTTAAAAAATGTATGTCTGGTATTATTTTTCTGTCTTGCAGAAATACATTAGAACACCATTGCTCAACTCTGAACAAGGCTGTCTCACTGTTTCCTTTTATTAGAAGTGAACTAGACAGTATTAAAGAAGTCATCTCCAGTAACCTGGAGAACTGGGCTGCCATGAAAGAAGACATTTTTCTACAAATAAAAACTGTTAGCAAAGAAGCTTTGACAGGTAAATCATCTTGCAATAATTTTGGGCAAGATAAA
Organism: Fregata magnificens; assembly: GCA_013389945.1. Classification (NCBI taxonomy): domain Eukaryota; kingdom Metazoa; phylum Chordata; class Aves; order Suliformes; family Fregatidae; genus Fregata; species Fregata magnificens. The sequence continues at coordinate 340,002 of WAAD01029317.1, read as the reverse complement.
ATATTTTTTGGTAGTTGAGTGTAACACAGTAAATTAGGAGGTAAAATTAATTAGATAATTTCTAATTCTGACGTTAACTTGTCCAGATCCAAAGTATTAGAAGACCCTATCTACTGCTGTGGCACCGTACGAACTGAGTTGAACTCAGTCCGGTTCCTATCGGATTAGTGTGCTGGACCAATTGTTCGGTTAGCCAAGTCAGACTGAAATGGAAGTAATGTAAATACTTACCATGATTTGAAACATAAATAATATACTTACTACGAGTATGTGGATATGATTGCAACACAAAGACTTGGAGATATTTTAATTTGCCTTGTGTCTCCTATTGCCAGTTTTTCGCACATGCTCGCATACACACAGGATGCTATACGGCAGTGGTATAATATCCTTTTGTGGACCTGCTTGGACCTGCAGTGCTGCCTCCTCGTCCCATGGGCAGGCTGCGCCTCTTCCCTTGAGCAACCCACTGATGTACACGTGTGGTTGCCTTGAATGCATGAGCCACTGCATATGAGCAAACCTGCACGCAACATGTAGCAGCTACTCCCTCCTTCCATTTCTGAATAAGAACAAGTAATACTCAAATACAGCTGTCTTTATCTGAGGGGTCTCTGGGATTGAAAGGGGCATGGAGCAGCCCATGGGCTGAGAATAATTCACTTGGCCTACAGCCTGCTTCCTGCTCAAACAAGGGCAGCCTTCAGGAAGAGAGAAGCTGGGAGCAAGTCACAACTGATGGCTTGTTCATGAAGGTCGTGCCCAGCCCTCAGGCTGGCGGTCGGACTTGAAAACTCGGATTTATCCTTGAATGTCATTTTTGCTCTGCCTCAGTTAAGAGATTACTTTTGCTGAAAAAAGTGTACAGTAGTGTAATTACAGACTGTACCATCCAGAGCATCTAAATAGCCACTGTGTTGACTTTTGCAACTTTAATGGTCTTTGGACATAATTTTCATATACATATGCCTTTTCTTATAGTTTTTGTGTGCTCTGTGTGTATGAGTTGATGAGCGGCTATTTGCTCTGGAGGTTAGTTTTATCAGGGTTACAAGGTAGCAAAGAAGTAGGTGAGTTGATGTCACGCTTTCTGTCCTTGTGAGAAGGAATATAAGGGCATGGTGGGCAATGTGCATCTCCCAAATCACTCTGCTGGTGAAACCATGTGAACTCCAGTGCAAATTCACAGCTTAAGTGAAACCTGCATGCGCGGAGTATCTCAGAAAATATGTAGCTTCATTTTAAATAATAGCTCCCCAGTACCCTATGCTTCCTGTGAAATTAGAAGTAATTTTTAATGTTTTCAATGATTGCTTTATTCAGACTGGGAAGAAATAAGTGGGGCAGCTGTGCCGCAGGAGTGAGTAGGCACGCATCCCACTGAGACAGTGCCTGGGTCTGAACAGAGAGTTCGGGGCATCCTGAACCCAGGCAGCAGAGAGCCCAGAAGGGAGGAGGGCTCTTCCCTGCTGAAGATGAGCGTGACCGGAAAAATCACTCTTTAGTATTCAGTTTTTGTAAGAACAATTAATTTAAATGTCAGTGTCAATATCACACACTTTGATTCATGACTTCATCTCCTAATTAGACTGAGCACAGAAAGTATTGTATGTCCCTAAGGATTCCTCTCTTCCTGTGCTCATTCTCTGCCTACTTCTAGCTAATAAAGGGAATATGAGCATGCATTTCTGCAAACAACTTCAGGTTCAAAGAGGTTTATAACATTTTAAGGTTTCTTGTCTGGAGTATCTCTTGTTTTATTTGTTGTAATACTGCAAATATATAGAAGATTGAAGCAGAAGTGCAGCCTTTCAGGTTCTTTTAATGATTATACATACCATTATACATGCTGTGTATCCCTGACTGCATTCAACAATACCCCCTTGAGAATAGTGCCACAATGTGAATATTATGTACATCCTTAAATCTAGCTTTCTAAATCAAAGCAATTTAGTCACACATAAATTTCTTTCCCCTGTGAATGCCATTCAAAAGCTTTTATGTTCTGTTTTATGAGTTGTTCATTATTAATATGTGGCAACATATTAATATATAGTAATTTTTTTGTTTATTTTACCTTAATGTTTTTGCAACAAGATTTTCAGAACTTGTTTTCCATTCAGATTTTGAGAAGAAGAATATTACATGAGGTGCTACTTTTTATGCTTAGACCAGTTTGCTTGGTTAGTTTAAAAACAGCTTATAAAAGCCCTTGTATATGTACATTATTTAGCCTTGGTTAGTTAATGGCAGGTAGAAAGAAGTGTGAGAACTTAAAATCTTTTGGTATTTACATCATTTAGTCTAACAATAAATTGGTTGAAGTGTGGAGTAGTTGGGAAAGATTGTAGGTAATGAAAATATGAGCACCACAGAAAGAATTTAAAATTTGCATGTGGGCAGCATATAAAACATATGTAATAGCTGACTTGACAATAGAATTAGACTTCATCTAACTTGGACATTGTCATTATTAATGTAAATAAAAGTGATATAAGTTCTTTGGACAACTGAACATTTAGGGCTGTAGTTGGAGAAGGCATGGAAAAGAATTGCAACTACTTTTGGAAATGTTCAAATGCAGTCATCAAGGATAACTGAACTCAGGAAAAATATGAAAATGTAGGAGACCCACTATACCCCACCCATGATTTACTTATTTACCTTGCAGTAAAAACTACCTGGGAAACTTCCTTGGGACTGCTGCTCTTCCATGTTGAAGAGCTGATGAAAGATAGTGACAAAGCCTGTCTTTTATATAATGAAAATGCACATTATGATTACTTTAACAGCAGCAGTCACCTAAAGAGTGAGAAAATAAAATGTAATACACATGCCCAAACATCTTCTGAACCAAAAGTTTCAAATTGAGCTTTAGCAGAGGCTAACCCCCTTGATATCTTCTCAAATTAATTTCAAAATGAGTCTGCAATTGTTTTTGTATGTCAACAATGGTTTGTGTATCTTCTTAAGATAAAAAGCTTGGATTCAAATACGCCTGTCACCTATTGTTATTTCATTTGGAATATATACGTGTATTTGATTTTGAGATCTTAGAGGGAATATGTTATTGCTTTAGAATAAAATTTGTATTATTTGTCAATAATATGTGTTTGGCTAAGTACAAGTTATCTGTATAAAGAGATATTGCACAAGGCACTTCTTTTGGCCCTCTACGTTCTCAGCAGAAGCATTGCTAATGTACGTGGCTTACACTGACCCATACCCAAACTAGGGTTACAGAATGCTGAAGTCCTGAGGTTGTAAATCAGGTGTAATACTTCTTAGTGAAGAAGGTAAATTTGACAACAGTCTATATGGTGTTTTTTTTTTCTCCTCCTCAGAAATACCCAAACTGAATCAAAGATTAGCAAAATCCCAGAGAGAGAATGAATGCCTCCAAGAAAAGGTAAAACATCTGACTCTGGTAGCCGACACGGTTGAGCTGAAAACTCAACAGCTTCAAACTTCACTTCAGCAAGGGAATGAACTACAAAGCAGGTGCCATGAACTACAAAAGGAAACATTAGGTAAGAGAAGTTTGACATTTCAAGCAAACTTCCAAGTAAAATGAAATGTAAAAAAATTTTTTTAAAAGCACCTAAGTTGTGGCTGTTGCTGTGAAAGCACTCAACAGCTCAACTCAGGCCCGAATAAAATGTGGATGCTGTACAGTCAGAAAAGACAGCATGTCATTCTAAGGAGTCTGTTACCTTGCTGGGAACATGAGTCAGCTCGGGGAGGCGGGTGGGGAGGGAATGAAGGGAGGGAGAAAAACGATGAAGATGGTGGTAATACAGTTATGCTGTTACTTGTCAATCTTACGTAAAACATCAGGGAGAAGGGTCTGAGATTAAAATTAAAAGAAATGCTCTCATTTTGAGTGGAAAGCCAGGAAGGATTTTTGGCTATCAGCAACAGAACTGAAAAGTAAGTCAGGCTAAGCGAGTCTCTTTTCTCACAGATTTATTAAACTTGAGACTTTCTAATGATTTACCCTTGATAGTGTGTCTCAAGAATCTGGAGGGTCCTCTTGAAAACTGTAAGAGCAGTGATAGCACTTGAAATTACAAGATCTTGTGAGGTCTGTTGAAACAGTAACTCATTACAAAAAGATTATTTATATTAGTATCTCTTGAATCTCTTTTCTCTTTAAAGCAGTATTGCGTTCATAGTGCTGGCTCAGAGACATTTTAAGACCTTGAAAACATAGAGGTTGTGCTGTTCTGGGCACAGTTTTGAGTCATCAAATTGGCACAGCAATTACCATGCTGCCTTATGCACAGTATGTAATGTCAAATTTAAAGCAGTAGATCTCAGTGCTAGTCATGATGAAGGAATTTCACTGATCCAGTGATAATATCAAATGTGAGACTGCAGAGTAGAAGGCTGCAGATACCATCCAATGAGTTATCAACCCGTGCTGCTGAGAACAGTCTTTATTTTTGTCACTGTGTAACAATGCTATTAGGAAAGCTCCAGCAGCGATGTGTTTGAATGGTAGAAATGAGCAGATAACTCTACATCATTTTCCAGACAGTGTCCATGTAAGAAATAGACTTAATATGTCTTCCTTTTTGTGGTATTTATTCAAAAAACGAACTTTAAATGAATGCAAAATCCGTTAGATTTTGCTCTGACAAGATTCTTCTGTGGATTACTCACAGCATTCACTTTTGTCTTTTTTTTTTCCTTGGGGAGCTGCTAAGTGTTCCAGTATCTCAAAAACTTGCCCCTGACATTTTTTGGTAGGCTCATTGTCTGATTGTAGCTACCTCTTGTTACTTAGTCCTCTGTTCAGAGTAAACTCTGGCAGGCAGGATTTGGGGAGAGGGTTGCTGTAAAAGTGTTTTCGCTGTCAGTCATTAGCCACAGTATCTCATTCTGAAGACCTGGATAAATAAAGAAATGCATTAATTCTATTTAAATTTCCTTTTGTTGGACAGTATGAAAAATTGTACCTTTTTGTTTGGCTTGTATGTAAAATCACTAGGAGAGATTTTTTAGGAAACATGAAATAAAATGCTGGTAGTACATAAATGGTACCTGTGTTAATTTTTTCCAAAAAAAGTAAACAATCTCAATATTATATGTGCATTTTATATATAAAAATAAATATTTGAGACAAGACCCTGGGTAAAAAGTAATAATAAAAAAGCCAAAATTCCAAATAAGCTCCAGATAACATCACTAGAAAAGATACAATTGAAGGAATTAACTAGTTGCACTGGTTAAGTAAATCACACTGCTTGTCCCAAGACCATAATGTCATCTGTGACTCCTCATGTTTTACTTGAAACTTATTTGGAAAAGATGCTAAAAATGCATTCATTTCTTTTGAAAAGACAAATGTGTTTCTCCTCCATTAAGAGATTCATGTTTTATCCAAATAATCTGTGTACATGTATAACTGCCAGGTTTGACTATTACCATGCCACAGTCCAAAATTTGGGAATTATATACTCTAGAATATTCTGTGTGTTTTGTTTCTTAATGTTCACTATCTGTCTTTACTGACGTTGAAGTAACCCTAGAGATTGAGCTGAGAGGCTCTTACTGTACTAGGAATTGCTCAAGCGGATAGTATCACTCAAAAGAAGATAGCCAAGGTGACTGGCTGAAAAACAGCATGAGTGCCGCAGATCCTGCGATAAAACCTACAGCAATGATTTATTGCTGTTTGAAGCTTAGTTTTCTCTGCTGGTAGGGTAGCACTTATGGAAGGAAATTTTGTTTGGTCTTTAGTGTGGTCTTGTGCCGTGCAAAGAAACTGTCTGAAAGTTCATTCGTACAGCAATCGGGATATTCTACTAGAAGTCCTGATAATTGCAATGATTTATATGCCACTTTGAGGACGATTCACAGATGCCCAGTTCAGAAGCCATGCACCAATGTTTTGGTACATGCCTGTTACATGCTTATGTAGTGTCATGTTTTGGTCACACTGTTGCATTCTTTAAGAAGCAGTGGACATAAAATGCTCATTTTGCCCTAATACTTGGCTTTCTTCTGTGTTCATTATAACCGGAAAACATATTTCCACCTTCTTTTTAGAAATATCTTATCCTCTATGTTTGTATAAATAGACACAAGTAGTGATAAGGCATAAGCAGTTAGATCATTTATTATTTACCTTTCTCTAGAAATCTGAGTTTGTGCAGTTTTCAAAATGGGTCTACTACCTGGCTGCCTTGAGGAAAACATAATTATAATTGACATGCATTTTTTAGGTGGAAAAATTAATCAAAATAAAACAACCTCAGTGCAAAAAATAGCTCCTTCTCAAGTATACTTTGACATTTCATTTGTGTTGAAAAGTGTTTTAATTGTTTTATACGAAATAAAAAAACTCCGTGAGTGGCACAAATTAAGTTGTCTGCTGGTGTGCAGACTGTTGTAGTTCCTTCCTTAGTGTAAGCACCAAGAACAGCCCTTCATACAATTTCCAGAACTGTAGATTTTACTTTTTATAAGATGGCATGTTCAGTATAACTCAGATAATTTTACATGTTACTGAGTTAAATTTTTCTGGTGAAGTGGCTGTATGTGGGCATGTGAAGCTGTCTGTGAATTCAGCAGTAGTTCATGTGCATTCTTGGGAGCTGGAATGTTGGCACTCGCTGCTGTTGTAGAAAGTCTAAAGTCCATTTAATTGAGTATCCTGTCCTCACCACGGAAAAACACGGCGTGGTTCAAAGGAAGGAGCAGGAACTCTAGAATAGCAATTATAGGGTAATCTGTCTTCCTTACGTGTCTCATCTTGATCTAAGAGGTCCTTGAGCCTAACAAGACAATCTTTTAAGCTTTGAAATATGTGGTTTAATATCATTACATAAGATATTTGTATCATTACATTTCTGCTGACATGAAAAGTACCCTTAGTTAGAGTTCCCTTTTTGGTTTTGTAAAGCTGTTTACTTCAGAGGTTCCTGTAAACAATGAGCTCATAGTTTGTTCACGTGCATTGTAAAAATACACTTTCTTTTTCAGTTTTTCCCACCTTTAACTCCATGGAGAATTGTCTTGTTCTTATGTTAGAAGACTAGAGAAAGATGCTTGCAGTCTGTAAATTTTTTTTTAAAGGTTATTCGTTGTGTTATACATTTTTGCGATGCTTGCATGGCTTTGTGGCCCATCTTCTCAAAAGCTGAATTTACTTCCCTAAGTTGACATGTTGCATCAAACCATCACATCAAGCACTTAGTTATATTTAGGTTCTAATTTCTTACCTTTAATTGATATGCATAACTTAGGGCAATAACTGTAGTATATATACGAGTACCATCTCTACTTTTTGTGCTGAAAAAATGTGAGCTTACAAAGAAGTGCCTGTTCTAGAGGCCCTATTCCAGTCTGTGGATCATCTTGCCCTTTTTTTTTTTTTCTTAAGTTTTGCTGTATAAGAAAACCAATATTGCTCAACATTTCCTGTAAGATGATCACTGTTTTCAGTGGCTTAGAATATTACCAAACTTAACTAATCAATGATTTTTGAATATTAATTCCGGTAGAAATGGTCATGGCTTTCACAACGGTGGGATGGCGGGAAAAGTCATTGGATTTTACGTTTAGATCTTACACTGCAAAAATTTTGTTGAAAACCCCATGAACCTTCTGTTCTCTGAAAAAAGGACTTTGAGACGGGAGGTTTGACAGTTTTCTTGACACAGAGAACCAAGTTAAACTACTTCTAAGACTTTGAAAACTGAATAGATATTTGTTGGTGTGGTCCCTAAACTCTCTGTGTTTTCAGTTTACGAGTCTCCAGAATAGAAGGGCTGGGCAGCACTTTCCCAGGCCTTTCTTGTTCCGTGTGTCACTGTGGCGTTGGGCAACAGGACAGAAGACAAGGGAGGTTGTCTCTGGTGCACGCCCAGCGCTGTGCCTGCCGAGTGCCCTGGCCACTGGGGAAGGGAACAGCCTGGATGGGGCAGACACCAGTGTGGGGGCACATATGTTAGGACGTTGTAACAGGGATATCGGGGAACTTGGCTCGCCGGCTGCTCTGTAAATGAGCTGGGGAGCACACTGAGCAGTGAAATGCCAGTCCTGAATAGCTGGAGTTCTTTCGTCCTGTGTGGCGACAGACGCAGGAATCCTGTGGGGAAAAAACCCAGTATGCGATTATATGCTGAATGAATATTTCATAATGCATAGTTAATAAAGCATGAAAAAACAGCTGATATTTTTATATCTTTGACTGCAGCATTTACCACAATCACTAGTGCAGCTTTTGAGTGTTGCACTGTATGTATCTTATCCTGCACCCTTGCCTGCACACCGTTGTTCTTCGGTGAAAAACATCATTAGAGCCATTTCCTTTTCGGTTTGAGACCCAAAGTCTACTGTCCCATTCTCATTTTGAATCATCCCCAAAATCCAGGGACATTGCAGCGTGTTCTGCAATAGTGTTCACAGAAGGAAGCTGGAGCCATGTGCTAAAAGAAATAACTTGATTTGGGTAAGATAGTTGTGCTCTGTGGTGGCTGGGAAGAGGGTGCTCTCAGCAGTGCATGTCAAGAAAGAGCTAACGAGTGGGTGGCTGGAGTCAGTGTCCTTCATCTTTCCTGCAGCCAGGGAAGTGCTGCTTTCTCCAGGCTTTGTGCTGTGTGGTTAAACACAGCAGGTACAGAAGGAAAAACAAAAGAGCTTTTCCTTTTTCCCTCTGGCCTGGTTCCAGATGACTCTTAAGATTAACAATGGTTTGTTGTGTTGGGTGTCCTCAGCTGAGCAACAGCTCTCATGTACTTCTCAGGCGCTTCAGTTCCAGTTTCTATTCTTCTATTGCCAGTGAATCGAGGGAGGGAGGGGAGCGTACAGAGTGTGCTTTCGATGGTGTCTAATGTTTCACTGGAGCAGATCAAAGGTGTCAATAGCAATGGGACTGCAAACTATCCTCTCCCCTTGCTGTCCTGGCTTCTCAGTCTTGCACACACCACAGCTCACTTTCACCTCCATGCCAACACCAGGAGCTAATGATGGTTTTACCAAGAGAAAAGTTGATTAGAATGTCCCCTTTGCCTGCTTCTGATGGAAAACTTTATTCTGTCCCCATAAATCCTGTGGATTTATATCTGTGTTAGCACTGCTGATGGATTTTGTTTCTACATTTTTGCATTTTCTGTTCCATATTTATGATTTAAGAAGTTGCAGTTGTAGTTTCTGTAGTGATGGGGTCGAATGCCCCTCTGAATCACCCCATGTACTACCTTTGTGGGTATGCCTCCTTTTGCCTTTATTTCTTCCATTCTGCCTTGGGTGCCTCTGGGTGTGAAGAGTGGTCACTGACTTTTCTTCCAAACGGTATTAACAAGACTTGCATATCATCTAGTAAGCTTGTTGACCTCTATAGGAAATAGCAAAGTAAAACATATTAATCAGCAACCCAGGTGGTGAGTATCACATCTCTAATGGTAAACTTACCATTAACTTTCCAAAATTACTCCTTTCATCCAGAATCCTTCTCCAAGTTAATTTGGGGAGGACGTTTGTGATTCAGCTCTCGCCAGTTATGCTGCTCTTGGAATTCAGCGTTAATGTGAGCAGCTATAGATTTCTGGTTTTGAGAGAAAAACCTTGGGATTTATTGAAATAAATTATAATTTCTTACTTTGATGTGATATAACTGAAAGTGAAGGCATGACTCGTGAAAGAAGCCTAAAATGTTAGAAAATTCTGAAAAAGTTTTATTTAGTTTTTAGTAAGTTTTTTTCCACAGCTAGCATTGATAGGAGACCTAGCCAAGAGCTGCCATCTATGTTTTTGTCTTTTTTTTTTTCCTGTTCACTTCAAAGGAATATTTTAGAAGCTGCTTGTTTGTTTATAAAGAGATTTGAAAATTTACAGTGCTCTACAGAGCTACTCCTTCCCTCAAGAAGTCTGTGAAGTGCACTGCCACATTATCTCTCCTGCTCACTTACCCTTTTTAAATGTTTCCAGAGAAGAGGGATTAAAAAAAAAAAAAAAAAGCATATGTAACGGGTTCACTGAAAGTTATCTCAGTGGTTAGTGTGACTGTGTGGATTCTCGGGCATCTCAGCAGTGTAATACTTGAGCAGAAGGGTCACTGTGACCGCTGCTCATCATGTTGTGCTGTTTGACTCACTATTTACTTATTTTGCACATGTCGGGTTTCTTTTTTAAACTGCGTATAATAAAAACTTGAAATAGCAGACACTTTGTGGAGAAAACACAAATAAAAAATTGTATATGGAATTCATACAGAATATTAGGACCCTGAAAAATCTTAATGAACAGCTAAAATGTCAAGAAAGCAGGTCGATGTTTTATGTGAGGCATTTTAAAGTTTATTTTCATGAATAAAAAAAAAAGTAGCAGTTACTTCATAATATAGCAGTTATTAAGAAGCAATAAAATGTTTGATGTGGATATCCAGAAGGAGATTTCAAGGCAGAAAGACTGCTAGCTCAGGCATTTTTATTCTACCCTTCCTGAATAGATCAGTAAAACACAAATCCATAAGCATTTGAACAGGTCTGTCTATATGGAACTCGTTGCTGGATTGGGGTAATAAAGCCAGCTAACGCACTGGTGATAAAAATGTTCTCTTTGAAGTACAAACCATTATTTTCTTCATGAAACAAGCATCAAGTGTTATATGAGTTTGCCATTGTATTAAGATAAATTAGTGGGAACAAACAACACATTTTTTTTTAATTGCCTCATTTGATCTTAGTGAAAATCAATTCCAATTAGTGGATTTACACCATATAAAGTCAGTGTGTAGGAAATCAGCCAGATCTAGAGTGTCCATGGTTTGGGAGGTGGTGGTGGTGTGGTTTTTTTTGTTTTAGTTTGGGGTTTTTTTCCACAAACTACTTGGAAGCTAATATCTCTGTTTGGTAGTTCAATGCTCCAGAAAAAAGAACCTGTCGGGATTTGTGATTTACGTGTTTTGAAAGGATTTTCCTTTCTGCACCCAATATTTTGAATTTATATTGTAAATTATTGAATATTTCGTATGATACCAATCATAACTACACATTAGTTTCTACTACTGTTTCTTCATTCCTGTGCTTCTCATGATGTTCCGAAAATTATCTTTGTAAGTTACGTTGTGCCAAAGAGGTGAATTTGATTGCTGGTTTCATACCACTTTTCAGACTCACAATGCATCATCCGGTTAGCTAGAGATGACAAGTCTTGAAAAATGCTCAACGCAGGGTAAGGTCTGGTGAATAATTGTCTAATCAAATAGACTCACAAAAAAAAAATCAATAATGCCTTGTGAAGAGCTGCAATAGCATGTGCTCCTAAAAGAGAGGAGCTGATATCTGTGCTTTCATTTTTATTACCAGCCAAATCCTTTCCTCCACTTAATCACAGACATAGAATAATTTTTCTTCACAATGTCCTTGCAGTTTTTCTTTAGCTCATTTATAGTTACAGGTTTACCTCTGTATGGGTTTAAATTGCTGGCTATGCACATGAAATCTGTCTTTTAAATCTTTTGATGCTACTGCTTCATAGGCTACTTAAGTCACTAAATATAAACTTAGCAGTGGTCTGCTGACATAATAAGGCTAATGAGAGATGATTGAAAAATGCAGGCAGCTGTAGGAGTAGCTGGGTAGTTTGAGTGGGGAATGTTAGCACTCTTCATGGAAAGAAGGAGCAGTATTTTCATGTACATGAAGTGTCTTTAATGACACTTTAAAGACCACTTTGAAGAGCTTTGAAAATCCAAAGAGAGAATAGTTTCCTGTAGTTTTAGGTAGGCTGCAGTTCAAATATCCACTATTCATACTACAAGTACTGTTGAAATATTTTTTTATTAATTCCAGCTGTGGTACTAAGAATTTGAAGGGTGAGAGCTGGGGAATGCAGTGTTGGTGTTTGAACAGAATGTGACAAATGGGTTAGACGAAGCAATGGCTCATTAGCGCTTTTCAGCAGTCTCTTACAGTGGAAGAGGAAACAGATGAATACGAGGCAAAGAACAGCGTCCTAGTTCTCTTCAGCTAGGTGTTGGGATAATGCTGTGTTTGAGTATGATTTAGTTATGGAAAGGCCCCACTTTGCTTCTTGAGGAAAAGCAGGAATCCATGTTAAAGGAAATATATTTATTATATTTTGTTTCATCTGCTTGGCCTAAACACTAGGAAAAAAATCTGTGTCCAAGGAAAATTAAGGTCAGAAGCTCCATTTTCTCACCTTCAGTTTTCCCAGCCAATAGGTAAGAGACAGTATTTCAAATCAATTTTAATACATAGGAGAAGCAGGTCTGTAGGAACAATTCTGACATATCCCAATTAGCTTGGGTTCAAAAAGGCAGGAATGTATGCAGAAAATTCAGGCTTAAGGACCAAATCCTTTGATGCTGGAATGTGAACCCTGGCCATGGCTGAACAAATACCATGTAAGCAGTCCCTCTGACTGCAGAAGTGTTTGTAACATGTCACTTGTGCGCTCGGGGAGTAGGGGGAGAGAGAGGGGAGCGGGGTTTGCTGAGAGAGCGTCGTTTCTCTAGGCACTTCATCAGGTCTTGGAACAGATTGCAATCATGTTTGCATGGTGTATGCAGTTGCTGCCTTATGCTTTTGAGGGTGCTCAGGGTGTTCTAGATTTGTACTGCTCAAAACTATTTAGAATCTGGTCCCTTCTCTTGCTTTTTCTATGTTTGTTTTATATATGAACATGAAAGAACTAACACACTAGTTCAGGCCAGAGGTCCAGAAAGCCCAGTCCTGGCAGTGGTCAGCAACATATGCTGGGGCAGATAAGAAACAGGCACTCCTTTTTCTGGCACATCCTCCCAGTTCCTGGCAGCTTTTAGTGATTTAGAGACTTCCTGGTGGCACTGGTCAGGTCTCCAGAAAGGATGTAAATCTATACGGCTGGAGTCCATCCCTGGGCTCCTTCCAGACAGATTTGTGCTTGTGAGTCACAAATAAAAAGAAGTACTTTATTGTGTACACAAAAAATAATTTATCTTAGAGAACATAGCTCATGAAATATTATAAATAAAAATAAATAGTTCTGTGTGTGCAAGGAGTTTATTTAGTTCACTTCTTTGGTCTCCTTAGAAACATGCATTGAGGCAAACTATTCCTAGTGTGACACAGTAATTTTTCATGTATGCATTTAATATTTCTCACAGCTTCTCTACTATGCTTTTTAAATAAATGTACTTAGAAGTATCTATGTTAAGTGTACATCCTAATTTGGTCTAGCATTAATGTTGTAAGAAAATTTAAATATTTTAATGCCTTTTGACACAGCTCATCAGCCAGTATTCAGGGTCTGTAGGTTGCTCCCTACAGGGAGTAGTTCTTTAACAGGTTTTAAAGAATACCTACAACCTCCTGGTTTTCAGAATACCGGAGAAATTAAGCAACAGGAGCTGGGTTCCAGCCTGTTTTGGCCAGGGATCTGTGCAGCTCACTCCATTTTTATCTCCTGACTGTCTTCCAGGTTCAAGCTACTAGTGTTTTCCCAACTCCCTGGGTTCTCTGTTTCCTTCTGCCTGTCCCTGTAACGTCGCTGAGCTGCATTTGCCCTACTCCCCTTCTGTCTCAGTTGCCTTACAACAATATCGTGGCTTCTGCGTTTGAGTTTCTGTTCCAGCCAGTCCCTTCTGTGCCGGAAAGAGCTTAACTGCTGCTCACTGTGTCCTGAATGAAGGACATTTCTCACACCCACCAGCCTCAGGGAGGTTTCATTCAGTCCGCCAGCATGACAAATACTATCTTGATCTGAGGTAATACAGGGAGTGTTTCACAGGGTACTTGTGTTCATGTATATATAGACACAATCTCTGAAAAAAGATTGATCCTAAAATGAGAATAATTGGACAAAGGAAACCATATCATGGCAAGAGCCGGGCTAGCCAAGAGGGGACCCAACAGCAATCTGGAAATGCCTGGAGGGGAGAGAGGAAGGTGGTGGATCCAAACTCTCCTGGGGAGTGGCAGCTGGTAAGGCAGGGGACACCAGCCGCAGCTTTGGAGCCTGGGAGCTTCAGCATGGATGTTGGGAAAAGCTTTTTCAGCAGAGGGTGGTGCGGCGTGGGAAGAGGCTGCCCAGAGGGCTGAGGGAGTCTCCAGCCTTGGCGATCTGCAAGACTCAGCTGAATAAAACCACAGATAACCTAGTCTGGTTTTGTCAGCAGTACTGCTCTGGGCAGAAGGTTGAACTATGCAACCCCCAGAGGTCCCTTCCAGCCATCCTCTCTGTGAATCTGTACCCGGCTAAATAATGATGAGAATTTTATAAAGCTTGATTAAAAAATGTTTTAATCTGTGATTCTTCTGCAAGTAATTGTCTACTGCTGGCACACATTACTGATACTGGATATTTCTAGTCAGCAGGACTGGAGGGCAGCATGTGCAGCCTACACAGCCTTTCTGCTTCTCGGTGAGAGCGTGAATGGGACTGCCCCAGTGGCTCTTTCTCATCAGTGACCAGTATGATGAGTCAGAGCTTGTCTTGTTCAAACCAACCTATCTGCCAGTTGTTCCGCAAACCATGCTTAAATAAAGGGAAAATGAAACTACTTTCTCCCTGTGCTATTTTCTATGTGCTGTAGGGTAGTGATGTGGTTAGAAGCAGCAAATCCACTTGTTTGCAGTCCCCAGGCAGGTAGTAAGAAATGGACTCTACTTCTGAAACTGGAAGCAGATAAACTTTGCAGACATGCATTTATTCTTAGGTAGGCACAGTCATTTTAGGCCAGAGACTTAGTGATACAGAACAGATTCATACCATGACTGCCATTGACCTAAATAGAGCTGTGCTGTTGAGTTTCTGTCTGCCAGCAGCTGAGCTGGTGCTGCTAAGGCAAAAGGGTGTCAAGTAATGACTGGGGTCTGCATGTCTTCAATGGCAATACCTATTTGAGGTGTGCATATTAACCTCTCTAGAAAGTCTTAACTACTGGCAAATAGTCTTCCTTTTCTTACATGTGTATAAAACACTGAGTTTTATTTATTATTTAGATGAGACCAAAATTTTCAGAAAGTATCTTGGATTTTTGGTAGGTTTTGCAGGAAAAGTAGAAAATTACACAGTTCTATCACGTGTGTATCTGAACTGATATCGCTGTGAATCTGTTATTAATTAGCTGCAGGACTGATGGCTTCCAGAGAGGCTGCTTACCCAATGTGGATATAGTTCACAGTGCTGGGTTGGGTTTTTTTTTTTTCCCCTTCACTGAAAACTTTACCAGTTGTTGCTATTTACAAAGCAGGAACTGGAGCCTTCATTCAGCACCGTGCCGTTGGCTGGGCAGCTGGAGAGGATGCAAACTGGGTGGCTAAATTCCTGAAACCCATTTTTCTGGGCAGAGCCTGGGCTCGGTGTTTTGCAGACACTATGGGCTGCATCTACGGGGATTTGCCCAAATAAGAGGAAACTGTCACCAGCTTTCGTTCTTCACATCTTTTCTTTGTGCATGTTTTGTGCTGTGCCCTCTCGGTCTCTGTCCTTATCACAACAGAGTCTCGCTTTATGGAGAATATGATACTGCTAATACACAGAGGTGTAGGGGAGGCAGTCTCTGCCTCATCCACCTTTTGTCCCTGTTTGAAGGCAGGGCTGATCGCATGTGCTGCCTGAAAGGTTACTGTTGACTGTTCATGACTATGGAAAGATCCATTGTCAATCACAAAGATAAGTAAAATTAAATATGAATGATACTGAGATGGGTTTGGACTGAAGATTCTTTAAAATGTGGTACTTCTTAAAGCTTTAAAATGAGTATCAGTATTACAAAATTTAAAATTACAAAAAAATGCTTTTTGTTGGTTTCGCATATTTTGCAATAAGTTTTATTTTCATTACTGGAGAATATTTTTACATAAGCATTTGAATATGTTTTTCTTTATTCAGCAAGTTTTCAGCATAAATTTCTATTTGTATTACCATTCTCCTTATTAGTTTCCTCATTTTTACTATGTTTTTCAAACTTGACTGAAATCTGTATTATTTAGTCTCTGTGGGCGTGGGTCTGATCCCTCAGACTTTCTGCTAACCAGCTCCCATTGACTTTGGTGGGAACTCTCTCTAGAGAAGACTTGCAGAAACCAGCTGTATAATTGAATCCATCTACTCCCTCATGAAAAACTCCTGTCCAATGCTCAGTCATTATGAGAACTTCTCAAAACAAATTGAGTGAAAGAAGAAACAGAGCTGAAAGAGACCACCCAAAGTACTAGAACCAAAATAAGCTTTCTCTCTTCTCTCTCTCCTTTTCCTTTATTCCAGAACTTGTGTCCATGCTCCCACATCTAGGAAGAGGAAAAAAGACGACCGTTATTTATAATTGCCAGAGATCTTCTATAATAACAATTTAAAAAAAAATTGTCAAAAAGAGATGTTTGTGAAAAACTTCTCTGTAGCAGCCATCCCCATGTGAAGAAAGGCAACCTTTTTGTGGTGTTGATCTACAGTAATTTGGCCTTAATCTGTTTTAACAAAGCAGTCACATTGCAGTGGAACTTGCTGTTGTCAATGTTAGATTGTTCCCACATGTTCTGTCTAACATCTGCTTGGTGTGTGAACCCAAAGTTTCCCCTTTTTCTGTAGGCATTCAGAGCCATTTGCTTCATAAGCCAATGTCAGGATGAATGACAGGAAATTAAAGTTGAATTATTTAGCTTTGGAAAAGTGTACAGAACAATACATTACTGAAGAATGCCGAGCTGAAGAAACTAAAGTAAATGAAAGTGGCTGCAGGTGGTCTAATCTGTCCTCTGTGTACTTGGTCACCACTTCCCATTTGTAGAGAAGGTGAAGATGCCAGCTCTGAGCAGCAAACGACGCAGCTTGGTCCGGTGTCTATTGTGCCGGTGTTTAATGCAGATAACAGGACTTAGATAACATAGTGACTGCATGGCTTTGATTACAATGGGAGTTTGTCAGAAAAGTCTTTAAAACAGCTGAGAGGAAGTTTTGGCAAGAACGCTGTCACACAAACATGTTTTTTAAATAGTCCTAAGTTGTCAGTGATTTATCTCTATGGGTTCTGTTCAACAGCAAGCATGGGTGCTCAGTGGCTCTTTCCCAGGGAACTGAGGGAAAACATGGTTGGCTTTCCAGGCACAAAACTGAAACAGTGCGAGGGTACTGAAAGGTTATAAACCACTGGTTCCCAGTGTTTTGACAAGCAGTTAAGCTACCCTCACCATTTATTGTGGTCAGGCACTACCATTAAACTTTGGGCACTGTTGACAATAGCTCTGTGGAAGAGCTTCAGACCACCTTCCATCAATCTGAGGAGCGCAGTCAAACCAAAGCACCTGAGGACTTGGTATCACAGGCAGAATGGCAGGGACAAATAGGGGTAAATGCAGGCTACCATTTATTTAGTAAATATTATTCCAAGTGTAGTCAGTGTCTAGTGCATCAGAACAGGGGTGCAGCCACAAAGAGCTGGGAATGTCCCCTAATCCAAGCAGGAAAAGAGAAGGTACCAGTCTCCATCTCTTTTTTTCCTCTAGGAGTCTAGGTCAGCAGTCTTCAATCCTTTTTTACTGCTGAATGCTAGTCCTTGGTCATACCCAGCTTAGAAGGGGCACCATGAGGAATGCTGAGGAACTGTAGAATCTGAAACAATTTGATTTTTTTCAGGAAAATTGCTTTCTAATGCCTGCAAAGCTGCTAATTGCTTAACTCATTGCACAGGAAAACATACACTCATCATAATGGGTTAAGGAGGGATGGGGAGAGCAGATGAAAAAGTGTTGAACCAAGTTGTAGCTGAATAGTTTGCAGCAAAGTTTTGTGTGCTATCAAATAGGATTACTGCTGCTGAGCACAGTGGTCAGGGAGGTGACATTTGGAGCAATGCCTCTTTGGAGGTGACTGTTTCTTCTTCACCTCAAGCCTCTCCTAGCTCAGCTGTTGCTGCACTGCACTGTGTTTTATGGTGGGAACGTATTCTGTGTCTGCTGCTGCTAAGACCAGTGTTTTTGACAGCATCGGTACAGTCTTCCTGAGAGGTCTTGGCTCTCCCCCAGCCGACTGCATGCCCATACAAGCGGAACCGCGCAGATCCTTGCTGTTCTCCTGACTGTCTCTGTACAGAACCTACTCTTCGCCTCTGGGGAAATGGGGCAGGGACTGCTCCGTGGAGGTAATAAATGCCACTTGGAACGGGGTGCGAAGAAAGTTTAACTTAACTTTTGCCAGACTGTAGCTTGATTTATGTGCGAGGCTTAATTTAACTGTTGCCAGACCTTTTTGCTTTCCATTTCTTTTCAATATTGTCATGGGAAAACAGCCTTCACCACAAAGCTAGAAGTGTCTTCTTCCTCTGTGATGAAGAGGGTCAGTCTCTATGGATTTCTGAGACTTCTTTTGTCTAAATGCCAACGTATGGTGCACTCAGGTAGAACTGTATCCAATTGTTCCTTTTGATTCTTTAAGTTTCTGAAAGTCTGATGTAAATGGTAAGTATTCTCTACTAACTAAATATAGATAACAGTTTATTATTAGTAGTAGGTAACAGTAAATATGGGTGAATTATTATCTATACTTAATGATGTCCTTCTCCTTTTAATAGATGCAATTTCCAGAATGCCCAGAATGTCAGCTGTGTGTGCGTGTATTTGTAGTTCATCTTGTTTTGAAGTTTTGTGGACTACTTCCCTCTTGAAAAATTAAAATATAGCATGACAGTATTCTGTGAAAGACAATTTCTGGAATATACTGGAGGATTAGTTTATACCGATCTAGCTACATTTATATAGTTTTTGCATTAATTCATTTCTATCTTCAAAGAGAAAACATTTGCCTGGTGAAAGTTTAGTGCAAATAACCTCTCATTTACGTATTTTATGAAATGGGAAAAAGAAATTCTGAGTTGTATCTAGTTTGACAGAAATCTGAAAGTTGCTAATAATTCATAGAAATGCTTTGTACTTGGGCATGCCTTGCTGAGGGCAGGAGGCCTCCTGCATCTGTTGGATACCAAAAGGTCCCTTTGACAGTTTTATGAGGAGTGCCAAGGAGATGGGCAGGCAATGATTCACCTGGAAAGAGTCATCATCATTTACCCCTCCAAACCTTCTCAAATAACTCACTTGCACAACAGATGCCAGAAATTATTGGAAAGCAAATAATGTAAATAATTCAGATGTTTCCAAGAAGCCCTAGTTTCTAGATAACTTTTTACCTCCTGTATGATTCTGTGCAAGGTGATTGGTGAATATCTGTGATGAATAATGTATATATTAAAAGACAGCAAATATTCACTCCATTCAAACTTTGGGAACTTATTTCACATTAGTAAAATAGACATTGCAACAGGATATATATAGAAGTAACCTTAAGCTGTGAATTCTAGGGTTTTTGTAATTATAAGGGTATTTTTTTTTAGTTGCAATACTGTTGTATCAATTCCTTTAAACAAATTTATCAGAAAGTTTTAAAATGTTTATATTTCATAATTTTCTTCTCTTTCTAGACTATTTATTGCTGAAAAACTCTGGGGAATGGAAAACATGCATGAATATTCACCTTTTTTTATATTATGCAAATAACATCAATTGTAGATATGCTTGTGAATCTCTTATGATCACACTCCATGAAAAAATGAGAGTGCTGGTTGCAGATTCCCCAGCTTCACATAATTCTTTCTACAGCTTTGAACTAAAATATTTTTCACGAAAGTGTATTTTATACAAAGCAAAACATAAGATACTCTTTGTATTTTTTAAATAGTTTCGGCACAGGAGTATGAGGACTACTATCTTCTTTCTTCCCATGCTGCATCCTCAGAAAGAGGCACAAGTGCTTGGGAGAAGAGCCACGGGTGAGCTAGATACAAAAGGGTTCCTGGGCAACCTCCAGCTTTCCTGGTCCGAGCTCACATGCAGCCCGACAGTGCCCAGTCATTACTGTGGCTCCCTTTTCCTCCACCCACATTAGCAGCACTTTATGAAAAAGTACAGTTACAGAATCATAAAATCATTTTAGAGATGATACCACTGTGCTTCTACTACAGGAAGTTTTATCTCTAAGTGTCTTTTTTTTTTTTTTAAGAGTCTTCCGAGAAATGATCTTAGTGTCATTTGTGTATTCACTTCTTCAGTAGTGTCAGTGAGAAGAGTTTGGGGTTTTGTGTTCTTCTGCTGGTTAATGCAGAAGTACTGGTGCATCCATAAAATTGACAAAAATAAAGGTAAGCTTATTTTTTTGTCTGACCAGTGATTAAGGACATATTTTTATTTAAATAGTGGGCTTTCCTGATTCTGAATTATTTTTGAGGACAGTCAGTCACCCAGTGATAGGCAAAACTCTTAAATAGGGACTAAAAATCCCATACTCTTTAAGGGAAAAGCAATTGGAGCAAATTTACATTACTTTTGCAAAATGAAGTGAATTTTCGTGTACATTTGGCTGCTTCGTTCACTGCTGTGTTCCTTCGCCATAGTGATGACTTATTTATAAAGCATCCCCTGCTATACTTTGGGGTAAAAGAGACAGATAATTTGGTTGATAAAAAGTTGGTATTGTTGGAGACCTGGAAAGCAACATGAGAAAATAGACTACTTCAGATACAATCGTCCCTGGAATGGAAAATAGAGTACAGAATGCAAACGATGAGGCAGAGCCTTTGAGGGGAAAAAAGAAAAAATCTGTTCTCCAGGCTGGAGAGGGTTTGCTGTGCTTCCCACTATGGCCCTGGCCATGCTGAAAAGGGCTGCTTTTCCCATTGGAAAGTATTTCAGCCTGAGTTTTTCTCTCAGAGCTTTCACCTATATTTCCAGATGAGATAAATTACTTGCATAATCTCAAGAATACTGGGTTTTTTTATAAGAACAGCATATCATTATGGACTCTTGGATTTCCAAAGCTGGGACAGGAAAAATTCCATGTGAATTGCCATTTGCCATTTTTCAACATAATTTGTCAATGTTAACATTTTATTAGTTAGTACCCTGCAAAAGCATTGGAAAAATGAGAAAAACAATGGCTGGAAGTAAATAATTTTAGACCTTCCCTCTAATTGTTGGTTCTCATGGAACACTGTTGATTTCTTACTATATGTATAATTTTATATGTATGTGTATATATATATATATACACACTATTTTTCAGTGTGATAGTGGTATAAACTATACGTGGTAATTAAACGTGCTTTTTACTTTTTCCCAGCAATACTGTTCTTTTCAACTTGTTCAAAAATTGCGTTTTCTGTGATGTCTCATGTTCTATGGAGTAGGTTGAACTGTTCCGAGGAGACAAAAAATAAACTTGGGTGACATCAATCTGAGGCAGCTCACTATGTGCCCAGCAAAGAGTGCTATCAGCATCCCCTGTATGCTAAAAAAATGAACAGATTAACTCCAGGAGGATCTATAATGTCCAGGTCCGTTCGCTTCTGTCAGTCAAGACTTGTAATGAGGACTGTGTTGTGTGAATCCATTCTCATTTATTAAAAGGCTTTTTTTCTTGAATATCTACTTACACTCTTCTGTTTGCTCGTTTAACTATGTGGACTCTGACTGATATGAATCAGAGTAGAAGCTGTTTCAATGTTAAAAGATTAGTGATGTGGCTATGTCTCTAAACAATTGCAAAAATGACTGCAGCAGGACTGCATTAATGTTTTTGTGTCTGAAATGTATAAACATGATGGCAATGGTATGTTATACAAAAATATATTTTATCTGTTTTTTTGTCTGTGGCAAGTGGTATACAAGGTGCTTCTATAATCAACTACTTCTGACTTTTGCAAGGGCTTGGTCAAGCCCAAAAAATTTTAACTTTCTCTTGAAAAAGCTCTTTATAAATGCTGATAGTTTGGGAATGTATCTGACAAGTAGTGTGTACTTTACCCTATATAATTCTCTCCCTGATTTTTTTATTGTAGTCTGAGATAATGAACAGCTTTCTTTTTCCCTTTATTGAAAATATGGGAATCTTTCACGTAGTAGGATTGAGCAAGATAAGGTGTGACGTGGGGGATTGCTGGCAGGAAATCACACTCCGGGATTATCCATCATCGTGATAGTTGGTTGAAATGACTGAAATAGGCGCGTAGGAAAAGTTACAAAAAATCAGTGAATTCTGATGTCAGAAATGATAAATGTAAGAATGGGAATCACAGTTAGATTTGGCTTCTTGGAGGATGTATGAGAGACCTTTGAAGATGGAGAGGTTGGCCTCTCTTTGTAGCTGTTCCCCTTCAGAGAGGAAGTCAGCTCATCTAGCTTGCTGTTGCATTTTGAGGGAAAATCTTGGTTTTTTCTTCCACTTCCAGATTTGTTGCAATATTCTATCGTACATTTTTTTCCATGTAGTTTATGATGCTGCCTTTTTTGTAGAGACAACTTTGATTTCTGGTCATTCTTACGTTTTCTTGAAAGCCAGCTCTCCTTGTTCATGAACTTATTTAGATATGTTCATTAAGATGAGAATCAGATTAAGGTATGTGCTGCTACGTCAGTTTATAGGGCTTCAAGTCTTGAAGTTCTGACTATGCTTAGGATTTCTCTTTAAAAAAACGGATAACATTAGGCCACACACAAAACTAGATGCGGTTTCTTTGATATATAACTGTTTGAGAAGGTTGAATCATTTGTTATGTTCTTTGAGATAAAATGGTCTAATACGTGTCACTAAGGCATTTTAAGTAAGCTTTTAAAATTAGTTTGCACCCGTAAGCAAGCAAGCAGTTTTAGTTGCAGATGGTGAGAATGTTTGCTCTGTTCTCACCAGCCTGTACTTTTGCACAGCACGTGCTTGTTACCTGTGTGCAACAAAATGCTTGGGTGCTGTGCTGTGAGTGCAAACTGACGGCCGTCTGTCCTGCAAAGTCATGTTTGAAGAGACCCAGCTTACTCAGAGGGTTGAAAGCTAATAAATCAAAAGCGTTACATTGTCTGCTGGGAGTAAATTTGTCACTTCTTCATTTACATGAGACTGTGCAGAAGGAGTGATATTTAACACTTCTTTTATCTTTGCTCAGTATTTTCTTTGGAAGTTTTTTTCCCCAAGTGGAAAATAAAAAGATAATTAAACTAATTGTACAGATGAAAAGAACTGGGATATATACTGGAAAAAAGGCAATGGCTTATTGAAACTGATAGGTGATGTGTTCTGAAAGATAACACTTAGCTAAGAGAGTCTAAGACAAAATGTATAGCACCATTAAGTCAGTGTCAATGTTTTATATGAAGTAGCGTTAGCAGGTTATTTTCAGGTCTGCCTTCCTGCATGCTTTTGCTCTCAGCATTATATGTACAAACCATATGATTTAAAGCATTTCATATTTACATTTAGTTGAATTTGATGTTTCCTGGTAGGATAAAAAAAGCCCAAACAAACAAACAAACAGCTTCTTGCTATAAAGCCAGTCTCTGCTAGAGTATGAATAGAAATTGGAAGGCTGTTCTTAACTGGAGTGTACAGTGGTGCAACAGCATTCCAACCTTTTCAATAAAAGTAATTGTTATTCTTGAGAAAATACAAACAACTGGCTTACACGGTTTGTAAGCAGGGAGAAATCAATTCAAATATTACAAATCATAAACCTGGACTTTTCACAGGTGGCCATTTTGCACTGTTCAGAGGCAGTGCTGTGATGTACTGCTTTGCCTGTTTGAGGTGGGAGTGAGGAGCTACATGTCTGAGATGCAAATAAAACACAATATGTATAAAAGTGAATGATTTTAGTATAAATACAGACATGAAACCCATGTTTTTGTTTTCAGGTTTAACAAATCAAGTAGAGACAATTGGACTGAAGCTGCAGAAAGTAACAGCCGAGATGGACCACTACAAAAAGCTGTTAATGTAAGATTTCCGTTTGCTTGATTGCTTTGCCACTGCGCATGAAGCTGTAACAGACCACTTTTTTTCGGTGAGCGCTGCTTGTCATGATGATTTGAGAAGGTTATGACCGACAGAGAAAATATTTTCTCTTCATATTAAATGGCCTGTATTTCTAACCACCTGACTGAGCATGTCTGTCTGTGGAAGCAGGGCTTTCTTCCTCCAGCTGTGTTTAATGATACAGCAAAGAGGAGGGTTAAGTCAGCTCAGTCCAACACTTCATTTAACACACAACTGTAGGATAAATGTTGTGAAATCCACTTAACTTCTGGACTAAAAATGTGTGTGGGAAGTAGCATTTCACATTGTAGGTTTGGGATGGAGGGAAGGGCGCAATAAAACTAATCAGAAACTTTAGTATTTAGTCAGTGACTGATTTCTTTTTTTATTCGCCCCCTTTCCTCCCCCCCAATGTAAATTTGCTGTGACTTTTCCCCATGCACCAGTATGTTATTGCGGTTTGTAATTTTACTGTGTTGTGCCTATGGTTTCGAGCAAGAGTATGCAAAACTGAAATTAATAGAGCAAAAATAGAATGTCATCGAATACTTGTTGGAGCTAGCTGAAGCACTATGACTAAAAAGAGAGCACTCACACAGAGTGAAAAACTCAACTTACTCCATCTCCAGCCCACCCGAAAGGAGCGGTGCCCACAGCAATGCCTGCCTGGCCCCGGGTTCTGCTCTGCTTGGTCCCACTTTCAGACGCTGCTGCTGCTGCAGCCCACAGATGAAGGGGAGAGCAGAAATGAGTCCTCTATCAAAACTTGAGGAAATAAGAAAAAAAGATGCACCTCTTCTTAAATGTTGTTGTGCTGTTGCACACTGTTCTCCTGGGTTAATGTTTTAAAGGCCAACCAAGGGCTGTGCAGTGGAGTTGCCAGGTTCCCTGCGCCCCGAGGCTGCCCTCCATTGACTTTCGTGGGAGCTGTATCGGGCACCCAAAATCAGGCCAAGTGACCTCCAGGGTCCCGTCCAGATGCAGTGGTGCTCAGTGGGACCTGAGTCGTCACCTCTAAAAGCTGCAGGATCCGGGATCTGAATGCTTTCCTGTATTTAAAATCCCTGTTCCTTGCGTATAGCGTAGAAAATCATTCAGGAACAGCAGCACTTTATAATTCACTTTATAACACTTTATAATTCACTACTGAAAATAAAAATTACTGTTTCAAATATTAAGCTCAAGAGTAACGAACTAGTACTGCCAATCTCGAGACCAGCTATTGTCGGTGGTCTTGTGTGTTTTCCTGAAATTTAAACAAGGATTCATTCTTTTATGATGTGTACTTTCTGGTTTTGGTTCCTATATTCACAGGGTCTGATCATAACAAAGTTGCAAATATTTGGAATGCTTAGCAACAAAGTATTTTAATGATAAAACAAGTATTGAGTATGAAAAAAAGATTTCATGAACACAGTTAAATAAACAGTAAAGGGTTTCCAAATGTAATATTAAAATTTCAATGTAATATGGGTACAATTTAATAAAATAACATATTCTATATCTGTTTAAATGTAAATATGAAGCTTAACCATGGTTATTAATTGGTGAAATGATGACATAATGACAAGAAACTTGTAAAGTTTCCAGCCCTCTTGCCTACTAAATTGTTATTTGTTCATTTTTATTCATATCTTACTTGAGACTTTCATCAGTGGTGCAAGATCTCACTTTTTGTTCGCAATATTAAACTTGTTGTGATCCTAGGTTAGGCTGAGATTACATTGGAAGTGTAACTTCCAATTACTTAAAAATGTTAGCTAGAACTAGCAGAACTTTTTGTTGTCTGCCTTTTAACTGAAATAGAAAATGCAAGTTAGACAATATGTCAATAAACCTGATGTTCAGGTTTCTGCATGAGTAAAGGCTGTCATTTCTTTGCATAAATACACATTTTTTTAATCTTTTCTTAGGGTGAAATCAACGGAACTTGATGTCTGCCAAAATGAACTGAAAAAAATGAAATATGAAAATGGAATTTCTGAGTCAAGGTAAATGCTGAAATTATATGTCATAACATAGATTTCTGAGCAGTGAGAGCAAAAAATGTATTTTATGATCTTAATGCAGCTTTTATACACTATTTTTTTTCTGGTTTTAGTTTCTATTTTTGGGTTCACATCACAAGATTTAACTTCATAAAGAATATATAGCTTTTTGTCTGATATTTCATTTTCCAGGTACAAATAATTTCTGCCTATTTAGAATCTGTCTGTAAATAAGAATGTAGTAACTACGATGCTGATACTTTTTTATTTAATCTATAGACTTACAAAAGAGCTCAAGGAAAAGGAGGAATCTCTTCTAATTTGCCAACAAGTATGCAAACATTTACAGGAAGAGGTGGCTGAGAGAGAAAGGAAAGAAGAAGATCTAAAAAGAAGAACTGGTCGATCAGAAAGTGAGCTGGAAGCACTTAAAGCTCTTCTTAGGCAAACAGAGGAAGAGGTGGTGATGTTGAAACAAGAAAGGTAATCGGAGCTGAGTCACCATGGGTAATCTCCTATGACTGTATGTTCAGCCTAGATTTTCTTTTTGGAAATCTGTTACAAGCAAAACATTCCTCCTCTGCCAGATCCTCAGCCTCTCTCACTGTTACCGAAAGAACAGGTAGATTCTGTGCCCATTGGGATGCGGGAGGAGAGGCGGTAGAATGAGGAGTGTGGCTATGGCACTGGGCAGACTGGGAGAGACCTGCTGGTCCCAGCTGTGTGTTCTGAAGTCGGCACCTTGCCTGTGTGCTCAGGACAGTCCTGCCCTGCCACTGCACTCTCTCATCTCCTGCTTTTAGGGCAACACTCCGAAAGCCTTGGCAGCCCTGAGCTCATATCCTGAAATTTTGGAATTCATTGGATGGATTTTTCAAATTATTACAGTACAGACAAAACTTGAATGAAAAAGGAAAAAAGAAAAAAGCCTATAAAAAAAAAGGGACGGTGGGGGGGTGGGAATCCTTGCTTTGCAGTCCAGGGCTTCAGCTCAAGCTTAATCAAAACACCCATTTATTGCAGTCGTTATAGCTGCTATTTGTTATGTGAGGCTTGTAGAGCAAAAGCCCTGGAGAGTTTAAATTCTTGTAACTCACATTATTAGCAACTTGCAAAGTGTAACAATGCTATAAATATTGCAATATGCCAGGTTATTGGTCTAGTATTGGGTGAAGTATTTGGTGAAGTGTATGGACAACTTCCCGCCAGTAAATTTTCGGTTACTGATAAATTAGCTTGTCTTTTATTGGCAAAATGGAAAGTGCTGTCCCCTACTTAAGACAAGGCAGTACATTATTGGTTTGATTTGTGTACAATGGAAAATGTGTTCAGAGAAGTGGCTTTTGGAGAAGATAAGCATTTTTTGAGAGTGATGTACACCAAGAGGCATTAAGCTATTTTCATATTTAAAGGGTTAGAATATTCCCTGTACTTTAGTACTGGCATGAAAAGATATTATATGTTAATTTAAGAATATTTCCCTTCTACTTAAACCCCAGATACATGAGTTGTTCCAGGTGGTACATTGCTAATTATCTAAGTTACAAGAATTTAAACTCTCCAGGGCTTGTTCTACAAGCCTCACATAACAAACAGTAATTCTAACAATAGAAAGCACTCAGTGGTTTTCATTCAAAACCTATTACAATTTTTTAATTAATGATAGTAATATTCTGAGTTCATTAAATATAACAATTTCTGTTTTGAATATTATAACAGTTTTTCAGTGTTCTTCAAAAATTGAGAAATATTAAAAATATTTGAGGTTTAAATATATGTGTGTGGAAGAAAGATCAACTATAGTATTTTCTTTAAAATATAAAATTCATAAAGCATGCGATGGCATTATGCAAATGCTAAGTAGTGATTACCGCTGTGCCTCTGGGCTCCAGGCAGGATTGCTGGGCTTATTGCACAGAATACTAAACAAAGAGGAAAAGACGAGCCTTTGCCACAAAGGACTTAGTTGCAAGAAAATGGCATACCACCAATCTGGGCAGAGCACATATTTACATACGAGTTTTTGTGGTTTCTAGGGAGTTAATGCTGATTTCTCATCAGAACAGAACAGAGCAGCTGCAGGAAACATTAAGACAGAAGATGCGGAATGAAGATAACTGGAGGGAGAAGGTAATGCTGGAAGTGCAGTTGGCACCCTTTCGATTTCTTCTTTATTTTTTTCGGTTGTAGTCAGCTGTCACGAATGAGTACAGTAAGCCAGATACCTACCTCCTCAAGTGCAAACATGTCAATAGTATTCTTTGTACAAGAGATTTTAATGGGTGATCTTTCTACATGGGTTGGAACTGAATGCAGAAGGTATTTAGTATGAGCGTTTACAGACTTGGCAGATGTTCAGGTTTGATCCGGACTTCCCAGGTTTCAGGGTATTTGCAAAGTGCCTGTGTTAGGAGTGCAGTCCCCTGAAAGCCTGGGTGTGAGGAGTAGGACTGAGCCCATTGAACCTCTCATCTTCCAAGCTCCATGCTTTCCCCGTGTACTCTGCAGGAGGGGGTGCAGCAGGAAAAGCCCAGTCTCACAGGCCGTTGTCCTACACAAGCTCCAAGGAGGTGAACATACAGAGCCCACCCTGTTCTGTGTGCAACAGTCCAGGTTATAGACCCTGAACCGCAATACTGCATGGGGGACCGCATCAGTGCCTGGATTTGTTTCCTGACACATCTGGCAGAGAAGCATAGGAAAACATATGTTTAATATCGAAGTAGTTTCCCAGTAAAAACAAGGTTGTGCATTGTTGACAAGATGGAGAGAATGCAGAGCGTTCCTGCTTGCGGGTTAGGTGAACTGAAACTGAAGATTGTTATTTGTAAAACAAATCTATAAAATAAATAATAAGCAGATGAGCAAAAATGTCCTTTCGTCAGAAGACAGGTATTTGCAAGCCAAAGCAGAGCTAAACACACAAGCTGTTGTAGCATAGCGATTCTGGAGCTATCAGGAGTTGTCGAATAGCAAAAGGCAGCAGCCTTGTTAGCCGTACAGCTGACGAGGAGGGCGAGAGGTGTGTGGATACACTGCCTGGTACTTACGACAGCTATGAATGCAGGATACGTGTTCATGCCATCCCGGGATGACTCTGTCACTCATGGGAATAGGCAAGTGAAGAGGTAACATGACAGTTTCATCCTTTCCAAGTCCTCTGTGAACATGGAATTTGTTGTTGGTTTGATACGAACCCATAGTTCCCACTGGTGTCAGGACAAGTCCCCACGTGTATGGAGAGGAAAATGACACCCCCAAATTAGCGATGTCACCTGGCTCAAGATCTGAAGTACTTGGAACAAGTATTGCTTGCAGCCTGGGAAGCTTGTGCAACCTGGGGTTCAGGGTACGTGTGCCCCTCCAAGCAGTCTCCCTGCTGAGTGGTGGAGAGGCACCTTGTTCTGCCTGACCTGGCAGGCTCTGCGTGCCCACAGGCTGAGCAAAGAGCTCAGTGGGAGATGGGTATCAGCTTGGTGAGCACATGGCTAATTACAGCATGGGAACCTCAGCAGAAGGTAGGGAGTGCTGGCTGTCAGCTGCAACAGGCGGCTAGGGGAGGGGGCTAAGGAACACGGTGGGTAGGTGGAGGAGCATGGTTAGACTGGGGAAGTGGGAAGGGAGATGTGGTAGCAGAAAGAAGGCATGTGGCTCGTCCATTCACTTGAGCTGGGGGTCCTCACAATAAAAAAGAACTAAAGGAGTTGCACAGTGAAAGTCCTGGAGCTAGAACGGCCCTCTACGGTGTGAAAGGCTTCTGCTCTTTTGGCTGACCCCTAGCATCACCAGTTCCTTTCAGGCAGCCGCATCTCTGCCAAATAGGCTCCTGCT
Organism: Fregata magnificens; assembly: GCA_013389945.1. Taxonomy (NCBI): domain Eukaryota; kingdom Metazoa; phylum Chordata; class Aves; order Suliformes; family Fregatidae; genus Fregata; species Fregata magnificens. The sequence goes on along the minus strand of WAAD01029317.1, from coordinate 310,381 downwards.
GATGACTCTGCTGGGTTTTTTTACTTGCCTTCCCTTCAGATCAGAGCAATATGAAAATAAAGACTTCAGTGAAATTTACTGTGAAAATACCTCTGTATTTCGTTTGAAAAGACTTGACACTCCTACAACTTGGCTTCTCCGTGAAATGGCCCATCCTTTGTTATTTTATTCATTGACTCTTACAAAAGCCTGCAAAGCCACTTTCATACGCGTTCCTGCCTGGGCTCTTTCGGTAATTGGACGATGGTTCCTTTCACTGTGAGGAGGAAAGGGGAAGGTGGGAGGGAGAATGATACACCTTCCATACATGCATGCTCCTTTATACATGCCCATTTTTCTTTATTTAATGGAGTGAAGGAAAAAAGAAATTAAGTAAAGGCTACAGATGAGAAGGATGGTTGAAATACAGCCAGGAGGACACCCTGAATTCAGGGGGTAACTGGCTTGGTTGGGGAATAAAGTGGGAAAGAGGTTGGGTCTAGTCTTGGTCCATGGATGTAGGGTGCAACATTATGAAACTAGCTCAGACGCAGGGCAGAACGCCCAGCTGCGCACCCACCCTCAGAGCACCTCGCCGCAGCCGTGCCAGTGCTGTACGTGTTGCACAGGTCTGTTCCACAAGCATAAACTCCTGTTAAGGTGTGTTTTCTTGTTAGAAGGGTTTCCCACCACTAGCTGCATCTTTAATGGTATTATTACATTCTACAAAGTTAGGTTATAACTTGTTAGTCATCTTTTAGTACGTACTTGGCTTTGGGGTCTTCTGTGGAAAAATATTTTCAGCTGATTGAAAAAATAAATGTGTATGCCCACCATATGTGCTAATTGGATAGGTTTCTTAGCTAATTGCACAGCTGGTTGGAATGTGGCAATGTTACAGCTCCTAGTTTATAATAGGCTTTGAGCAGCCTCGCTGTGTAACAGTATGCTCGGGAATCAGGACCTTTGGCTCTGCTCTGCAGGACAGATCGCTTTTTCTTGTAGTTTTGGGTCATGCTGTGAAGTTCTGAGCTGGAGACTCTAACTGGGATTTGAGAGTCCAGCTGCCAGTCTCTTCCAGGGGGATTTGGAAAGCTGTTTACCATAGATTACCAACAACTGTGAGCATGTAAACTTTGTTTTAATCTGCAACTTTTTCACATGAACACAAAAAAAACCCAAACTGAATATAAGAAATTAAAAAAAAAAATTTGTGAAGGAAAAATTGAAAATAGTGTTGAACAATAACTATGCCTTTTCTGATTTAAGCCTTACATAATTGGTGACTAAAATTACTGTCTTTTTCTTTTTTGGTTCAGTACGTGATAACTGTCTGAAAGCTTTATTTAGTCTCAGGAAAATTTTTGGACTACTAGCAATTAAGATCAGTTACATTTCTTTTAAAACTTCTTAACCTCTCTGTCGCAGGATATAATTTTACAATGAGGTCACACTGTCTGCATAATCACAATGTATTGTTCAACCTGACATTAGAAGAAGATAAAGACTGCTACTAGTAAGAGAGAGCAATTACAGCTTTGGTATCACAGCTGTTAAAATGCAGTGAAGGCAAGCGCTCTAAAAATGTTCTCATCAGACAAAAGAATCAGAAATGTGACAAAGTGACAAAGTTATCTTTTTCTTGGGTCAGTGTGCCATTGCATAAGTATAAAGTGTTCCAGTTTTCTATTTAAAATACAGATAAACCTTAAATTGTTTTAATGGAACAACAACAACAAAAAATCTCTTTTACAAAAGGTTTTAAGATTGATGTAAAAATTTGTTCTATGGATTTTTAAAATATTAATTAATGGAACAACAACAAAAAAAATCTCTTTTACAAAAGATTTTAAGATTGATGTGAAAATTTGTTTTATGGATTTTTTTAAAATATTAATTAATGAAGGGCATGTAAGTGGTTTTAAAGCAATTAGTAGCCATTATGCTCTCTTTGAAGATCAACTGCCGTTTTATTTCCTGTTCTGGTTATCAGCTTTATTAGCATCAAGTGATAAACATGAAAAATGCTTGTATAATCTTCAAAATGAGCTCAGGTTTTTATACTGCCTTTATTTTTTTAGTCTTTGTCATCAAGTAGCCTCCAACAAATGATCTGCTTCTATAATAATATGTAGAGTTAATAAATTTGTTTTTCTACTATTAGAATCCTAACTCCCATATCTAATAATGTAGAAGATATATCTATAACAATAATAACAACAATAATAATAATAATAGTCTACTTTGAGGATCTTACAAATATACCAGTTTTAAGTCAAACCTTAGTGGGGAATTTGTGCCTATTCCGTGCCCAGAATTGGGTATATTTTGATTTTTAAAAATAATGAAAATATTTCCAGTTTATCTTTTCCCCAAAAAGGGTTAGGGGGATTTGTTATACTTTTGCTCATAATTAGTGTGTGAAATTAGATAATTGTAATTAAGCTCATTCTGGGCTTTTCTGCTTTTAATAATTTTAAGTAATTAGGCTAGTGTTGTGCATGTTTAATGTGCCTTTCGTATTCTTTCAGTGTGCTGCAATTAAGTCCATTAGAATTCAGCCTGCAGAAATATAATATTAGCATACTGGTTTAGGAAAAATATTTTTCAAAATACAACCTTCAGTATTTCCTCCAGAATCCAGGCTTTTATTTTCAGGAAATTATGGCTGAATTTTCAAATTTGAATTTATAATATTAAATATGGGAGATGCCTTAAGGACTGGGATATTTTACCTAGAATTTGCAACTCTCTCACTTTAATTTCTCCACTTTTTTGTCCAGAGCTTGTCCCACATACATACCATCAGGGCAGTGTTGTCTGGACCCTAAAACGAGCTGGAGCTGCTCCTTGCTGTTCTTGAGCCATGGAGCCTTGTTGCTCCCTCCAGCCTCAACTTGGCAATGGGGCCAGCACAGCGGTTGCGTGCCATCGGCACCGGGCGATGCTTGGAAAGGCAGGCATCCTGCTGATGCCTTGCTGAGAGGTTGTGTGGAGCTTCCTCTGTATGTTCCTTCCCCTAGATTTCTGGTATTTACAACAGATTTAGGGGAGAGAGAACGCGTGATAAAATAGGTATGCGGTACTAACGTGCACTGCACGTCTAAATTGCAAGATAGCACGTGCGAAGTATGTGTCATCTGAGTGTGGTCCCTGGGAGCAGACAGACAAACATTTTATATGGTATGTTGCTATTCACTGACAAGGCTGAGTGGCCAAGCATGAATAAAAAATTATTTTATAAGAAAGAGTTAACATTTTTATATTTTAATATTAAGCTTATGGCCTATTTTTAGCACAGTAGATGTCATTTGCTGTGAAATGTATCATTTTGCTGCTTTTGAAAATAATGAGCTGAGTTTTACCTCCAGAGCAAATGCTTCCAGGAAAACAATCATCTATTTAAGAACCAGCTAAGGATTTTGTAATTTAGTGTTTTCATAGTGATTTAGTCTGAAGTTCAACTGCCTAAATTTAGGCATCTAGCACCACTTGAGACACCATGGGGCTTGTGAGACATCTTCCCAGGGCTGCCAGGTGTGACTCAGCCCTGATGCTTTGCGGAGCAGGAGCTGTCCATGCTGCTGTGAGCCAGTGGGAAGCGGGAGCTTTCCCTCACCAGGCTTCAATGGCTGCAATCATTTTGTGTTTGTTCAGCATGCAAAATCTCAGTCTGCCAAATTTCACATCACTTCATTTATGGCAGTGTGGAATGTGAAAAATATTTTAAGATAAGTTGCTACATATTGTTAAAAAACACTTGTTCCCTAGATGGAAATTGATCTGGCTAAAGGTGAAGCACGACACAAAGAAGCAATTCTTAAAGTCAAGGAAGAAGCGAGAGTGGAACTAGACATTGAAAGACAAAAACAACAGGAACTAATCACGAAATATCAGAGAGATCATGAAGAGCTCCAGAAGAAGGTGTGTAACACTCAAGAGAAAAGTTTTGTGGCAGTAGATACTGTAAACTTCTGAGAAATAGTATGTGAAGGAATAAAACCTTCTTTATGTGTAGTCCTGTATCTAGATACTACAGTATTTTTTCACAGTCTTAGTATAGGGCATATGTTTAATTTTTTTTTTTTAATCATAGAATCATTAAGGTTGGAAAAGACCTCTAAGATCATCAAGTCCAACCGTCAATGAAACAGGCTAAAAAGTAACTATTCTAGTTGAATGGTGTGGAAGTTCTTCTTTTTCTCACATTTTTTCTACCCAGAGTTCATCTAAGTCCATAAACTGTAGCTGTTAATTATTAAACTGACATCATCATTTTTTAAAAGCTTTGGACTGTTTCAGACTATAACAAGTTGTCACAAAACCATCCACGCTGTTTTTTCCCTTCCCAAATTAATTCAGCGCTGATGGGGTAAGGTCCAGTGGCCAGTTAACTACTTTCTTGTCTGTATTGGTGGTTGCATCACACACAGTTTGCTATTCCCAGCTATCCAGACCTACAGTTTTTGAAGTTTTATATAGAAATTGAAAATTGTACCTATAACCTTAGTTTTCAAATGATTTGACACATTTCTTGAGAATTCTGGAAAAATCAAAGGAATTTGATGAAATTATATTGTTATTTAAAATTTGTTACATTACACAGTGTTTTAAAGAGCTGAAAATAACAGTTGGACTTAGTTCACTTTACAAATATTTGACTATGATTTTAAAACCCTGAAGAAATACTGGCTTGCTGTAAAGAAGTTAAGTTTTCACATTTTTACCTCTATTTCTCTGTTTGGTCTTGGATATCCTAATTAATCTCTCTTCTGAGTGAGTTTTCATTAATTTACAGCTCTCTCATATCTTTTGAGGGTATTATGTAAATTCGAAGCTTTTTTTTTTTTGTCTCTGAGGACATGTATGTTTGCATTTGTATTTTTTTTCCTGAAGTCAACATTTGTCTGATGCTTAATTCTACATATCTACAGACATCCATTGAATGTAGACTAGTGCATTTTTTGTCTAATCTAATGCAGATACCAGGATTAATATCCAGTGCCACCAATAGCTTAAGGATGGAGACAGAAATTCTTGAAAAGAAGCTACAAGATGCCCAGATCAAACTTGCGGAGAAAGATGAAGATAAGGAAAAAGAAATTCAGAGCCTTAAAAGACTAATTACTGAACTTGAATTTCAGCTGACAATGGAAAAGAACAATAATGAATCATTTTTGGATAATATGAGGAAAGAAATTAAACACAAGTCAGATGAACTGGAAAAATTAACCCAGGAGAGGACACAGCTGATTCACAATTTGAGTCAAGTTCAAGAGGAGGTAGGAACATGACCGAGGAAATGCCTTGCTATTTTTACTTAGAGACATGTGATTTCTAAGATGATTCAAAGCATCTGTGTTTCAGACCCTGTTATGTACTGGTTTAAAAACCATTGAAATGAAAAGACTTATAAAACAAGCCCATCATAATTTCATAAATACAATGTACCACAAAATATGTGAAAATTTTAATTCAGCAAACACTTAAACTAGTGTTTTATTTTAAAAATATATATTTTTTTCAGGTCCTGCAAGACATTTATTTATTAGTCACAGAATTACAGAATCACAGAATGGTTGGGGTTGGAAGGGACCTCTAAAGATCATCTTGTCCAACTCCCCCTGCTTGAGCAGGTTCGCCTAGAGCAGGGTGCACAGCACTGCGTCCAGGCGGGTTTTGCATATTTCCAGACAAGGAGATTCCACAACCTCTCTGGGCAGCCTGTTCCAATGCTCTGTCACCCTCACAGTAAAGAAGTTTTTTCTCATGTTCAGGTGGAACTTCCCGTGTTCTAATTTGTGCCCATTGCCCCTTGTCCTGTTGTTGGGCACCACTGAGAAGAGTCTGGCCCCATCCACTTGACACCCACCCTTCAGATATTTGTAAGCAGTAACAAGATCAGCCTTTCCTCATAAGAGGGATGCTCCAGTCCCCTGATCATCTCTGTGGCTCTCCACTGGACTTGCTCCAGCAATTCCCTGTCCTTCTTGAACTGGGGGGCCCAGAACTGGACACAGTACTCCAGATGTGGCCTCACCAGGGTGGAGTAGAGGGGGAGGATAACCTCCCTCGACCTGCTGGCCACACTCCCTTTTTGTGTCTAGCCTCACATCATGCTACATAAACATGAGTAAACAATAAAGCATTCTTTGTATTTTTAAAGTAGAAGACATGGACATTTCTCATTCTTCGAACAGGACAGCAGCAATCCTTCCAGTAATCTTACTTATTTTGGAAATAATTTTTAAGAAAAAACTTCATACTGTCACTAGGAATGAGAGTGGGCAGAGTCCTGTTCTGAATGGCTTCTGGGGCAGAGATTGCATCTTTTAATGTGGGAGTATGTGTGTGCATCCAGCTGTGGTAATGGGGATGTATCCCACCTCCCACCGGTAAATCGACTTTCTGTAACACAGGAATGCATAAAAATTAATCAACTGTGAAGAGAAATTTGACTGATGGATGTTCTTATGACACGCATTTGCTGAATGTTTGGAATATAATGGGAAGGGAGGAGAGATAGCTGTACTGCTCTATGAGAAATGTGAAAACAGTGAAGTCAGGGACCGTAGATAAGATTAGACTGGAATGTCCAAAGTAATTAAGTGGCAGAAAAAAATTGGTAAACAGTGAAAATAAAACTCTTCAAAATGAATTAGGTCTTGGGTTGATATTTATTTCTTCCTTGAAAAAGGTTCAAAAACACTGTGTTAGTGAAATTAGAATGATGTTGGCAGTCGTTCTGTCCTGTACCTATGGAAAAGGCTGTTGGAAAGACATGCACTCTTCAAGAATTGGTCAGGAACTTCAGCAGAGTAAGGAACACACTGTTATCCTCAATCTTGAGATTCCACCAGCTCTGCTTATGTTCTTAGTTTTCCCCACTCTGAAGCAGAGTTCCTTCTCTAATATAATTATATTGGGAAATGGGGAGATAAGAGTGGTTGAAAATTGAAACTGATTTTAAGATAAACTTTGCACCAGGATACTTTCTTGGATTTGCAGGTAACACTTCCTAAATAATTTGATGGACTATCAGTGACCGTCTGAGTGGCAGGGAAAGTAACGTCTAACCGTCTTTCATAAAGTTGTCTGCAGAGTTAGGTATTCAGAGAATAAGTTATTTTGGATATTTACATCTCTCCCACTTCTACTTCTGCATGTTGTTATGTTCCTTCTCCAACAGCTCCTTCACTTGCGGTCAGCACAGAGGTTGGACAGCCTAAGCAGAGCTTCTGTGTTTCTACTCTACATCCACTACAGATGCTTTGACCAAAGTAAAATTTTAAAATCTAAGAAAATTGGTCAACAAAGGACTTTTCATTTCTCCATCATTTTTCAAGTTTTGACGGGAACACACAGGCAAAAATTTAATAGTTTTAGTAACCTCTTCTTGGCTAAACAGAGCTTACCACCTTCCACTTTAGTAGGAGCACACTTCTGTGCTCTGACTTTACTGACACCAGTATTCGCTCTTCAAAACATCAAAAAAGTGCTGTTGAGATTATCTTTCTTACACATTTTCTTCCCTGTATACACTCACTGTCATAATCACATAGGGAATTTCAAATACAAATGTTTGTCCTCACTTCAAGGTGATATGTGATCTGACCTGGCATACAGCTCATACTTCTAGCACTAAAGAGGTTTACATAGAAATGTTTGTGTCCGGGCAAGGAGGTTGTGTGTGACGGAGAGTGTTCTCCGTTTGACTCGATCATCACTATCTCTGTTGGAGACTGCCTTGGTGGTTGCTTCCTTTCCATTCTCATGGACCTGCTGGTGTCAGCAACAATTGCTTGCTTAGAAGAACAAAAAAGTGGATATTTTCTGCTTGTATTAGTACTTTCAGTAGTTCTACTTTTATGAATCAATTTAGTGATGTTGTCCCTTGTGTTTTATTTACTTTTTGTTTCAGCTGGAAACCAGGAAAATTAACGTCACAAATAACTTCTACATAATATACTAACTTGGGGACTTCTGTAATACAGAAACAGTTTCAGTTGTCTGCTCAAGGCCCAGTACCAGCCACTTCCCATTTAGGTACCAGTAATCACAGTGCAAAGTTTGTGAAAACCACTATTCTTGAGGGAATGAAGGGTGTGTAAATGCTGATGTATATCCTTTGAGCGACTTTCAGAGAAACCAACATACGGGGAAGTATTGAAGGGTTTGTGTGCATCAGTACCCTCCAGCCACCCCTGCCTTAAGCCTGAGGAGATTCGTAGGGACACTTTTTGATTAATGGCATTTTGTAAAGCCAGTGTTTGTTTCTGTTTGCAGAACGCTCTCCTCCAGGAAACGGTGCGCAGAGAGTGTGAGGAACGCTATGAGCTGACTGCAGCTTTGACTCAAGCCAGGGAACAAGTACTGGAACTAAAAAAGCTCAGTGGAAACTTCCCGTTATCGCCCTGTTCCCTGACTCAGGGCAGCCTAACCTCCTCTGCTGCCCTGCTCGCTGATTACGGACAGAAAAGCCGCACAAGCCCCAGCGCTGGGAAGGAAATCAATCTCTCCGGACAGTTTGGTATTTCAAGAGCTGCTAAGGCACCCACCTCCGGTAAGCGTAACAGCAGCGGCAGTGTGGGCTTGCCAGCTCTAACCCCACTGCATCCTCCAAGGGGAAGGGCGGCTTCGCTGAATGAGCCCAGGAGCAGGATTGCTGCAGTTATAAGAAGACAACTGAGTCAGCTCTGACAGCTACATATGCATACACAGCACATGGGAAACCATTCCACTGCATCAAATGACCATTTACTTGTGGACCCCTGGGATCAAATCTTAGCCGATGCAATTCATGCAGTTCTACAACTTAAAATTAAGTTAAACTTTTATACATTTTTGGTGCAATAATGTTTCTTTGTCCATTGCATATCAATGTAATTAAATGCTATCTACATTTCAAGATGAGAAAAGTAAAAAAGAAAAAATATTGTCTCTCTAAGAGGAGCACATCTTCAATAGGTGTGATTAAAATAATTGCCAATTTCAAATACTGTTTTCCCTAACCACTTTGTTGGAATTTTCCTATTTTGTGTGTTCTCCCGTAAAATTTAATTGCTCATTTCTGGTGTAAAAATGTGATTTGTTTAGTTAGAATCAGATTCTTGCCATTATTTAATTCAGTAGTGTTATATTTGCAAATAATTATGCTTAGGTCAGTGAGACTCGCTAGTTGTGGAGTATATATCACTCAGCATGAAAATGTGGCAAATCCGTGCACTCAGTAGACTAGCCATTGGCAGGGACATAGCTTCATCTGTGTGTGAGTCTTCAAGCTGTGCTAATTAACAAGGAGTTGAAGACTTAATACATTTTGTCCAAAGGATGGTCGCCTCTTGAATTTCATCAGAAAAGTGTCTTTAACACTTTTACTTAGGGACTTACTAACACTTTAACACTTAAGCATGATTTTTAGCTTCAAAGTAAACACGCTGGAGTTATCTGTAAAATTGTTACATGGGAGGATCAATATTTTTATTTTACTGCTCAATACATGGAACCGTGGTTTGTTTTGGAGTATAAAAAGCCCAGACAAGTCTTGGTTGTCTTTGTTAGTGTGCAGACGCTGCAGAAGTAGCTGCTCTTCGAACAAGGCAGGTCTGTTGTTGGGGCAGTTTGTCAATGTGGAGCACCAGGTGGACTAAGTGAAACAGTGATGGGCAACACAGACACAGTTAGAGATTTTACTTACTATGTCACCAGATACCGAAGTTTTTTGGTCAGGTAAGCCCAAACAGGGCCAGTTTGCTGATAATAACAGGTTCTGGTAACAGCCCAGCAGTCATCAGCCAAGGAGAGGCGATGAAGCAGGCCCAAGTCAGCCTGGCAAGTCCCCTGGGCAGAGGTAGACCTACCATGTAGACCCAGCTCAGGCAAGGACTGGGGCTAGGGCAGGAGCTGGGGCTGAGCTCCTGGGCCAGGGCAGCAGTGCAGGGGTAGGAGCCCCAGGCACAGGGGCAGTTCAGATCTGCCACTCTCTTGAAAGACTGGTGTTCATCGTCTTCTGAGACCATCAGCTCTGACTTGGACTGAAACTTCATGGGAAGTAAGTTAGAGGGGGACATTTTGGAGACTCTCAGAGCATGCATATGAACAGCTGGATGACTGAAATTGCCTGCTCCTGTTTAACTTTTGGGACTGGGCTTGCTCTTCACTTGGAGTGGTGGAGTTGCTTCTTTAAAGGACACTTCACTTGTAAACCCAAATACATTTATAATTGCACCATGAACCTTGACCTTCTTGTTAATTCTGAATGATGAGATAGTTTTATATGTGACAAAATGACAGCAGTAGGCCATGTCTTCAATGCTGGAGAAAATTAGAAAAGCCTTGTTGAATCCAATGGCATAACAGGGAATGAATTTTATTCAATAAAATCAGTGGAAGAAACCACCATTGTAGATTTAGCATCTGGGGCTAGATTTGAAAACGCACTTTGTCTTAGTCAATGTTTGTTCCCACTGAAACCATCAGTAAGCCTTACCTGATTTCAGTGGTAGCAGAGCTTATCCAAAAGCTCAAAAATCCTCTATTCACAAACTCCAAAAGCAATAAAAAATTAGTATTATAAAAGTTGGTCTGGTAGCTGCTGCTGCATAGAGATGGTGTAGGTACTCTGCAGTCGGCTGGCAGATTGAATGGACATGAACCTGACAGTCTTTCATGCACTGACCTCAGAGAAACTGTTAACAAAAATCAGCTGATTGTGGTGTGTTAGAATCAAACACAAATACTGTCCCCAGGAGGGTATAGATTCAGCTTAGTGGAGGTCTGAGCCTGACAATCCACCTTTCAGCTTTCCTCAGCTTTGGCTCAACAGGAGGCTTGCTGGCTGCTGTGAATGAGGCCAGCTTGCCTTCCCCAATGCAGAAGAGCCCAGCTGTAGCTTCCAACCCAAGCACATACTCATAGACTGTATCCTCCCTATGCTCAGTGGAGGCTTGTCTAGTTTTACTGAAACGGGATTGTGCTCAATGCCAATTGACTAATTAATTCGGCAGTGGCAACAGTGAGTCTTAAGCACAAACAAGATACCTGGGGAACAGTGGGAACTGTCTATGGGACCTGCTGACTTTGCTCAATTACTGATATTTTTCTTAAAGATGTTGAAAATTGGAAATGTCAAAGATTGTGAAAGCAATTCCACTGAAATGCAAGCCTCAGGAAATTCATTTTTCAGTAATTCCACAAATGCAGAAAGAAAGGGATGGAGGGCACTCTCGAAAGCCTGTTTGGAGGATGGCTGGATAGTCCCCTTCTCTGCTCGGTGGTGATGCTGATTTTCTTTTATGTGTTTAGGAAAGGTCCTGACTTCTTCAAGCTTGAAAATTGTTATTCCACTGTCCACCCAGAGTCTTCCTGTGCTGAGGCAGTTCTTAAAACAATGAGCTCCGGAGCTTGATTATGTAGATTTTTCATAAACTTTTAGATGAACTTCAGTTGTATTGTACAGTCCTATGAGAATTTTTAAATTATGTAAATCCAGTAAATGCTATTACATAATTTTACACCGTTGTATAGCTATGGAACAGGCGTCACAGTGAACCCTGAGGTAGCTGATGTCATAATCTGGAGTTTAATACTGGAACGTTTATACTGAAGAAGAGGTGAGATGTTTACCTGTGGACCGTTCTGCTGGCTGTAGATCACCACTGCAGTAATGCCTCTGTGCTTAAAGCAAAGCCAGAGCACAGACACGGAAAGCAGCCTGTCTGCATGTAATTCTTATCATTGCTAATAGAGTATATCTCCAATTCCGTGTTGTAGCAGCCATTCCTCCCCTTGTGCTGCTGGGGCTGTGCAAACAGGTCAGATTTAAAATCTGGGCTCTTGTCCACTGCTTTGGTGTTTATGTCCTGTAGCAGCAGCAGTAGTAGAGAATGAATGTGTGGTCATAAATTGTAAAGAAAGGAATAACACGTAAAATAATGAGAGCAGTCACGGAAATAATGCTTCTAGCATGAGGGAGCCTATAAATCATGGATCCAAACCAAGTCAAGAACAAATATTTCCCTTATTTCCCCTCTCTCACAGAAATCCAGAACTCCTGCTGCTAAGCAATAACCAAAATATATAAATGTCAGGAAACCTTTTTTACCAACTTTTAAAAACAATTAAATTAATTTCGCATAGTCAAGGAAAGTTTACAGAGCATTTCTCGTAATGGGATGAAACGCACTAGCAGAAAGTACGATGGAGAATGTAGACACCTAATTATATCACCACATTTTCAGGAAATAAAACTTCCTGGAGGCAATGCGTCTTGCAGACGCAGTGTCATTTATGAATGGGTTTTTCGTATGCTGGACCTTGCACTCTAGGACTCATGGCATAAGGGAGTACTAAAAAAATCTCCAAGCTTGAAACAAATCTGCCTCTGTAGGATCCTGACCCGCTGGCTGTAGGCAGTAAGCCATCCTTTCAGTTCTCAAGGTTAGAAGAAAACGTCCCATGGCAACGGGTTGTCTTGTTCTTGCCTAATGCAAAGGCTTCTGTTTTCTTCCTTGACAGAGCTGATGTTGTTGCCTGATCGAGAATAGTAGCTTGCACAGTCCTAAATCTTTTCATAAAGTATTAATCCCCCTAGCAGGCTGCCAGTTTGCATACTGGGATATCCAATGCACTAACATACTGTGTTATTACCAATTATATCCATGTATTTTTATCCAGCAGTCTTCACTTCCAGAGCAGTTTCAAATATTTAGTGTCTTACTATTAACCGGAGAGAGTCTACATTCAAGGGTTGAGTGCAGCGTGTGAGTACTGGGAAGGAAGCAGAAGTGCCTGGGTGCAAGGTGTGAGGGGGCTGCCATCACACTCGTGGGTTTGCAGATGGGAAAAGGAGACCATGGCGAGGTCAATGTCCTGCGAGGCCCTGGCAAGGCTGAGCTGGGTGTTGCGGGCTGTGCCGGCCACCGCTGCCCTACGCTTGCCCTCCATGCCAACCCCGATTCCTCTGGGCATGAAAATAAGAGTCAGTAATATTGGTCTGATGCTTTAGAGAAGGCTTCATGTGAGCATCAAATATCATTTGTGGTTTGGCCAACTGTCTCCTCAGTGCAAAACCATCATTGTTGATGGGGAAAGCACATATATCTGTGTGTGATGGGAGGGGAGATACAGGGCAGTAGACGAAGCCGAGGTGGGACAGGGCAAATGAAGCCATCACAGTGTTTCTGGCATACAAAGCAACGGAATAGTCCTTTTAGGATGCCTCAAACTTCTGCATGTGCTTTCTGAATGCTCCTTTTAAGCTGCTGTCCCATTCTGTGTTCACCGGAGAGAGCTCCCCAGCCTCAGGCCAGGCCTTTGCTCTGCCCCTGTCCCTACAGAAGGTGCAAATGAGATAGATAAGCTGAAGATGGAGTTTCTGGCTTGTAGGCCTTACATAAGCGGTGTGTATCCGCAGTGATGCTTGGCTGCCATAGCAGAACGAGTGAGCAATTTTTAGACAACTGCAGTATAGGGGTTGTCCTCTTCTTGCTAAAGGCTGCATCCGAGGAGATAAAACCAGATGGACATGGCCAATATAGTCTAGAGCAGGAAAGCTTTGAACAGGGAACATCCTGCAGGGCAGTAGGACAGGCGCTCTTCTGGGGACAGTTCTTGGTGCAAGCTGCGCTCAGAGCTGTGCCTTGGCTTCATCTCAGAAGGAACTTGCTGGTTCACTCTGGAAGAGGAGCAGAAACAAACAGGGAAGACTGATCAAGTACCTACATGTAGTCTGGACTGTCAGGAAAGCGGCAGATCAGGGAGCTGAGTTCTTGGGCAGCACTGGAAGCACCAACCGTGTAGACTCCATGGGCTGCCTTGGGAAAGCCAAACCTAACTCAAGCGTTGATGAGAATCAGAGCCCACGGCACATACAGCAACAGCCAGGCATGTTATTTCAAGCATGTCACAAATGCAAATTGATGGCTTTTGGACAAGAAATGGCTCGTATCCAGCCCGCAGGAAGTTTGGGCAGGAGAGCCTGTGCTTTCCCCAGACACGCTCCCTGTCCCTGGTCACTTGCTGGAGCAGCGATCAAATTTAAAGCAGTCAGTCTATACCCCATTATGGGTCATCACTTTTCCACTAAAAGTTGCCCAGAATTTTTGCGTTCTCCAGAGATAATAGTGCAGAAAGAGTCAAATCCACGTCTGGTGAGATGGAGCTGTCTTGCCACTCCTTTGACAGGAGATGAAATTATTACTTGCCATATGTATCAAAGTGCTTGCCATATGTATCATAGATGTAAGTGCTTGCCATATGTATGAAACTTTTATTCCTAATAGGATATTACAAAATAAAGCAGTGATGTGCCTCATGTATTAAAAATGATAAATAGATCTTTAACTGAGTTGGTGTGTATGATCTGGGATCCCAGCCTGTGGCTTGCATATGGAGTTTTTCCATGAAGGAAGAAATTAGACTTCAGAAAAAAGCATCTTAGTATCTTAGCAGAGTTAAAAGTATATGAAAATAGAAACTGGAGCCAGACTCGATGCCATATATCATTAAAATGTATTAATCAGAAAAAAAGATAGACTGACTTTCTTTTCATTTAAAGAAACAGTTGTGCTGCAAGATACTGTTTGCTTTAAATTCTCGATTTGGCTCCCGGCATTTTATAACTGGTTTCCTTTAAAGCCTGCAGTGTGCTGCAGAAGCACTTTTTTAATACAAAAGAAAGAGCAGAAGAATGAAATTGGGGAAGTTTCCTTTCTTTCTCAGACAAAACCCACACATCTTTATTTTTAGTTATTTAAAATGGGGACTTCTTACATAATGAAGATTTGATGTTCGATTTCATCTTTAATTGTTATAGGTGGTTAAGTGTATTCTACTGAAGAAAGAATAAACTCCATATGCAACTCTAATGGCGTGAAACAATATAACCAAGTATGCTTAGCACTTATGGGGGGGGGTTTTCATCCTCAAAGCATAGTACAAAATTAATTTTGATAGGATAATAAAAAGGATACTGCAAAAGATTAATGTTGAAGAGGTTTTAACACCGGAAATATAATTTGTGTGATGGAAAATATGAGCATCTGGCATTGCACTGTGAACTGTTCCCAGATAATGAAGAAAAATCTTCCAAGCAAGCATGGCCAGTCCCTGCAGATTATTTTTGCTTGTCTCTCCAGAGATACCCTCTATCTTCTGAAACAACCGCGCGACAAACATTCCCTCCTTGCAGTTTTCCATCTGGAGCCTTGAATGACTGGTGAATTAAGGTCAGTGCCAGGATGTGACTATATTTCTTCCCAGTAAGGCAGAGGATGATCACTGAGCAGCCTACCAAAGTAATACCTTCTGTTCTACCTAAGTGGATCTCATTGCATTATAACCGTGCAGCGCAAATAAGTACAATTCCATCAGCACTTTACTGGCCAAAGCAAGTGTTACCTTGAAGTTAACTGGGTAATGTCGATCACACCAGGCTGTTATGATTTGCTTTACACCAGTTTAAATGGTCAGTCCTTTACAGTGTGCTTCCCAAGAAAAACTCCATAAAAGAATATATAGAACTTTTAAAAAATTCTGCTTTTAAAAAGTATTAAGATAAAAAGTGTCTACAATGCGTATTATACCTTATCCCCATACGTTTTGTGAGACAGAAAGCCCTTTTTGTGTGCTCCACGGCTCTTGTCCTCCGCTGAAGTAGGCTTCAGCAATTCGTATGATACAAAGGCAGTTTCGCATCTCTCTGAAGAAAGCTTTAAAGAGACTTCTCGATATAAATTGCTGTGTCCAAGAAGTGAATCGCAGCTGCTGGGCTCCATGGCGGGGGAGCATGAGCTGCCTTTGATACCTCGCAGCACTCTGCAGGAATGCGAGAGTTTGCTCTGGAGCAGCAAACTTCTTGGGGCTTCGCACAACGAGGGTTTAAAGAATCAATGCAGAATCAGGCAGCCAGGTGGGAGCTAAGGCAGGGCGTCGAGGCTGAGCTGGAATAAAGGCTCAGGTGTCCGTGAGAGGTGGAAAATAGCTTGGAGGGAGCATTGTGCTGCGGTGGGACAAGCCCTGCGTGCCTTCCCACCCTGGCCATGTGCGGGGCTGTGGCTGCGTCTGTGGGTACATCACTCCATACAAACATATTAAGGCTGAAAGCGGAGCAGAAACGACGGGCAGGCTAGCTAAATTACATCATTATCAGACTTGGATGTTATTAGGGTGTTGATTGCACTGTGCACATTGCCTTCATTCTTTGCTCTTTTTACTGTGGGTTTGTACATGACCACCCCCTGCGCAGCCCATAAATTGTAGGTTTTACACTGTTGGCCCGTCACACCACGGAACTGCTGTGTATTTGCTTTGCTTGTTGCACTGCAGGCCATAGCAAGTGACATTTTGAAATGCAGTGCTGATCTGTGTGCAGGGCAGCCCTGAAATATGGCACATGGAGACAAATGAAAGCGGTTCGTTGTTATCCCTACACAACGGTTTGTCTGCTTGTGTCCACACATCCCCATTTCCACAGGTTGTGAATAAACAAATATTCTACTTAGTTTTTTATTTATCTTCTATTTGCTGTCACACAATAAACAAAATTAGGAACAAAATGCATGTCCTAATGCAGAAGCCGTTTCAGTTGTGAAGCTTGTCTAATTGCACCAGAACATGTCGCCGTCTTGGGTCTGAGCACTGCACCAGCTTCTTCAAAAATCAGATTTAACTATTATCTTTTTGTGTGACTCATAACCTAACATACTAGAGGATAAAAGAGCAGTCCCAAATCATGCTGTGGGTGCCATCGATTTCTTACTCTCCTGTTACCTGCGCTTGTTCATTTAATAGGGTGTGGAGTGATGCTGGCTGCTCTGAAAGCTGTGTAGCTTTTTATATCTCCTAAAAAGCAATCAATTTCTAAATGTCAGGAACATACAAGTGATGACACAGAGCCGTTTTAGCCTATAAAACCTGGGTTTGTTGGTTCCTCAAACCCACAAATTCACAGGAAATGGTTTGTTTTGGGGAGCCTCCTATTTCCAAAAAGACATTGAATGTTTTTCAACTTGATAGAATACCCTGTTTTGACACTGCTGAATGTTAAATTTATATTTTATTCATTTTGGAATTCAATTATTGACTTAATGATGGTAAAAATCCAATTATGGTAAAAATGAAAGAGTTTGGAATTCAAACCAAAAGTTGAAACACAGGATTTCACTTCAGCAAACCCAGAAAGTTTCACTTTTCATTTTCTTATTTGTGGAAATCTTAAACTCTCCCAGGGCAGGAACACAATATCTTGTGTGACTCAGTGCGAAAAACCCACGTTGGCCATCATGCAAGACGCAGAGCGTTGCACGTGGTCGGTGCAGCGGTGACAGCAGATGCAGACGGAGCCTGCTTCAGGCACGTGCCCTCGTGTCGATGCTGCAGTGTACACTCGCTACTGCTGGAAATGCTTCAAAGTTTCTGAACTCATTGATGTAAGAGTTAAAGAACAATTTGGTATAAATAAGAAGTTGATTGCTGTGCACATGAAGAAAGCCAGCTGCAGTCAGCGGTGTGTAAAAGGTCTTTAATGATGCAAACAACTTTTGGACAAAGTACAAAAGAAGATAATTAAGCAGCTAGGTCAGAAAGCATGGCAGGCATACGTTTGTAAGGGGTCCCGTCATGGTCTGTTTTGGAAGCAGTTGGCCCGAGACACAAATGTAGACAACTTGAGGTCCAGCTCTTTTTCATACCCATTATAAAAACAAAACCAAACCAAAAATGGGAATAAATGGGGTATTAGTACTGGGCTTTGTACTTGTTATTGCTTAGGATGTAATTTAGCCAGGATGCCATGCTAACACAGCTGGAAAGTTTCAGTTTAGACGTGGTGAAAAATCCAGGTGATGTGAGGTGTGCTCTGAGGAGCTGTGGGTTTCAAAGGGAAATTTGACGTTAGCAACCAGCTTGGACAGGGCTGGTCTTAAATATCATTTAAAGTGAAAACCAGTGTCCTGACCCAGTCACAGGTAGGTCTCCTCAAGTGACACCTCAGCACGAAGCTTTGACTTGCAGAATTACAGCTCATGAGGTCACATCTGCCGGGGGTGAGGGGGGCCTGACAAGAAATGATGTCTCCATTATAATGGTGCGGTATTTTGTCAATACAGTTCAATGATTTTAAGAGTCTGAAGAGGATGTGACCTTGCTCAGCAGGAATGCCTGTGGCAGCCGCTTTATTCCAAGTTTCCTTCTCGAGCGGCAGGTGTGGGCACCCTGTGCCTAAGGGAGGCTGGGCTGATTTCTGAAGGGATGCGCTCTTCCCTGCCCAGGTGGGAATCTGCATCAGCCCACCGCAGGAACCAGTGTGGGCTCAGGGAATCACACAACACAGGGATGATGAGCCCATCACGCTCCACCAGCTCAGCAGTTGGTACCTTGAAGGCATTTCTCTAAGGGGTTCATCCCTGCTCACTTCATCCAAGCATCCCTGAGTAGTCATTAGCAGACTGCTGTTGACATTAATCCTCTGCAAGTCTCAGGAGGGGGAAAATACATCACTTACCAGGTCCTTCACTGCCTTCTTAGCTGTGTAAATGCAAGTGTCTGAGTAAGTGGTTTTTGCTGTAATAGAGCAGAAGAGTAAGCTGAGGATGCCTGTGTTCTTCAGTTTACTTCTGTGGTTTACTGTAGTGTTTGACCTTGTCACTGGCAGTTTGGTGACTTTAAGCAGCTTGCTGAGCAGTCATTTCTAAAGTCAGTGCAATTGGCATTAGTCAATGATTATCTAATTATTATCTTTAGCAATGGATTTCATGTGCAAAATATTATTTCTCAGAGCGTGATTTTTAAAAGCTGGGTGTCTGTCCTGTACCTGCCGTGTTTGTTGCGTGTACAGTCAAGCAGTGTGCACTGAAACTGCAGTCTCGGTTCTGCATTTCTGCACACAGAAATGGCTAAATTTGTCCTTCTCCTTCATAAGCTGACCCAGGCCACCTGCTCTCTGAAAGCTGCGCTCAGGGGGGGATGAGAGAAAACAGAGCCATGGGAACACGGTGGCCCCTTCTCCTGCTTCCAGCAGTCCTGGCGTTGGTTGTTCATGGTAAATCTAGGAAATAATAAAGTCCTTTATGGAAAAGATAAGAAAAGGTGGAGCCATTGGGCTAGAGTATTGCTGGAAAAGGCTTGGAAATATAATCAAAGTTGCTCCTACCACTTTTGATTCCAACTGTTGAAAGCAGGGACCTTAGATATACTTTTTATAGCTAAACAGAAATGTGCCAAGAACCACTTTGCTCCATCATCAGTCACTCTTCTGGGAGGAACAGCCAGCAAGGGGCAAGAGTAGAAATATTTTGACTGTGTAAAAGCTGCTAGCTCTTTACAAAATATAACCAAATCTTGCTTCAATGGGAAATGTATGTAACACACAAAGACGTGTGCCAGGTCTGCCGGGACTCGGATGCCAACAGGGAGATTCTGCTGATTTGGCAATGCCAGCCAGGTGCTGAGTCTGTGCTGGACTGGCTCAGTTTGATATCCAGCTTTGCTCTCCCTAGCTAGCACTTTCTCAGGTTTTCTCCTCGGTTGGGGCACCTCCTGGGTAATTACTGACAGCTAGGTATGCCGCAGCATCACGTTCCTGTTCAGTGCAAGTGCATCCTGGGTTGTTGCTGCTGAAGGGACAGCCAGGCTGGCAGGTGTACACACTCCTAAAGAGAAGTGTCTATAAGCTCCTTTTCTTTTTGTCTTCTATTAACACCGTGTGATATGCACAAATTAAAAAAAAATAATGAGTGAAACAAACAAAAAAACCCAGCTAGATTTAGTTTGGTTTGGCAGGGGTGCATGGTAAGGAAAGCCTGGCTGCATGTATTGTGCCCTCCTGCAGAGTTGTGGCAGGAGGTGTTCAGCATTTATTCAGGTTTTAAACAGCTGTTGTTGGTGTGAAAGCTCAGAGAGGCTCCATACCAGGAACAGACTCGTGGGGGCCCCTGGCCAGTCCAGGCTGACTTTGTCCAGGCGTGAGTGAGGAGCCCTGGCCAAGGCAGCAGGCAGGGGCAGCCCCGATCCTGCCACCCGAGCATCTGCCTTCCTCCCGTGGGTGTGAGATGGAAGCTTGATCTGGATTTTTAGAGTTCACAGTGTTCTCCCCTGCCCGACACTGAGTCAAGAGGGAAATCCTCACTACGTCTGTCACTGGCTGGCTGAACCCCGGCTGGTGGGACCACAGTCAGGGTTTCGTGCTAGGTTAGCCTGCGACAATACAGCTGCCTACTTATTATTTTTTTAAAAAAAGTAAACTTGCAAGTTGGGAACAAAGGGCTGCATGCAACAACTGCGGTAAACTGAAGAGACCCCGCAACAAAGCTTTGGAAAATGTGAGCATCGCTGATCAATTCCAATCTCGTTGGCAGTGTCCTCAGCCCACAGAAGGAGAGGTGACTTGTCCCGTGTGCTTTGCCCAACATCTTGGTTGGTGCCATGAATGAACGGGCTTTGGATGCACATCATCTGTGCCCTCAGCGAGGAAGAAATTAAGCTAGAGAGCACTTTTTGCTGACACTGGTATCTTGCTTTGCTATCCCACGTCAGGCTTTGCTGGGAGTGGCGTTGGGAAGGTCTGAGCACTCCTGCCGCCCGGTTCGATCCGCAATTCCCTCGTCCCAGCCCCGGGGCCAGCAGGCGATGCGTTGGAGGCTCCACCAGCTCTCTGCTGCTGCCACTGAAAAGTTGTTGCAGTTGCATTGCTTACTGCAGCTATGGCTACGGATAAATATTTTGTACGTGGGCATCTCTGGCGTCGGCTAAGCAAAACAAATCCCAAGCGGTTAAATTGCCATAGCCGGTCAGTTGGTTGTGTGCGTGTACCTGGAGTGAGATAAGAGGATCTGCGAGGTGAAGGACTCCAGGTTATCTGGGGCTGAGTCGTGAAATTGGGAAGCTTGTGTCTTTTGCTAGCATTGTTTCATTTTTCCCTTTTTCTTCCAGTGTAGACAGTGCAGTTGTAGAGGATTAATGCCAACAGGTCACCTCTCTGCCCTTCGCCACCCAGACAGGAGTTATTTCCTTCTCCTCTTCTGCCTCTTGGTCTGCCATGAGTCACCGCCTTCTGCCTCCCGTGATCCATCTTTCCCTGCAGGTTTGTCAGATCCCATGTGGACACGCTCACACACAGAGGTCTCTATAGGGTGAGCTGTAGGGTCTGGAGGGGGGTGCAGCACAGAGCCCCTCCGGAGCCCACGCCTGCCCGGGTGCTGCTGCAGGCAGTGCTGGGCCAGGGCTGGAGTTACGGAATGATGCACATCATATACACAAAAGTTAGTTGCCATTCCAACATAATATCAGGAGATGTGGCTCATGGCTGGAGCATCTGGTAACCCTCCCCATGAAGCGTCGGGGGGTGCTGGTGCTGCTGGGCCAGGCGTGGGGCTGGCGTTCCCCTGCCCCGTGCTGCCCCTGCCCCTCTGCCGAGGCCTCCAGGGTGGGTTTGTAACGCCAGAGTCACTCTGTTCTGTGGGGTTGCTTGATAAGGGTTAATGGGAAATTGAATTTATAAGGGTATGCGAGGCCAGTGGGTATTTCTGGCTTCTTCCGGCTCTGCAGTCCTCGCTGTGCCCTGCACTGCCTGCCACGATGCAGCCCTGCAGCTCTTTCCCTGACTGTGGTCAGAGTCACAGCATTGCAGAAAAATACTGGTGGTGTTTCTTGCCAAAAAATCTCAGATATTTTTTGTTAACTTTTTTAAAGCAAGCTGCGGAAGAATTACTCTCATCAATTTTTAGGAGGTGGCGGGAAGGCGTTCAGAGGGTGTGATGGGGCTTTTGCAGCTGTGTCTTCTCGCCTGTCTGTGCTACAGCATAGAGCTGTAATGCCTCTCATCCCGTCACGCAGACGCTAACGAACAAATATTGATCGTTTCTCCAGGGCACAGACTATCAGTTCTGCTCTCAGCACTTTCTCAGACTCACTGGGACCCTGCTCAAGCCCGTAACTGCAGAGCGCTTTGGATCAGGCTTCCTGTGGGCATTTCTGTGAGTACTCCGTTTCTGTGAAAAGAGCACGCTGTCGTGCCAGAAGAAAGAATTTGAGGCCAAGTTTCTGATGTTTTTCATGTAAAGCTAGTCGTTCATCCAGGGCCGTGCACCCAGCTGTTACATGAGTGTCCACAGTTTTTCACAGCATCCCAACCCACACCTTTGTTTTACAAAGATGAGGTTTTCATATGGAGCCCACTTATCTGCAGCTTAATTAGGATGGGTAGGTGGAAGTAGGTTACGTGTAGTGACACCTTCACTTAATTTACATACAACCAGAAAATATGTCCCCTGAGTGCCACCAGACTGCTAAGTGTGATGCAGACCATTCTCTTGGTTTCCTCATCAATTATAGCAGTTCAGGCCACTCATTTTCTTTTTGCTAAATTTAGGTGGGTATCAAGTGTTTGAACTCTTCTACAACAGCCATACTGCACTGGTCGCTTTAGTTTGTTAATGTAGAGGTTGTCTGCATTTGTTGACACGAGGCACAGACTGAAGATGGTTTGCCCAAGGTGTCTTTGTGGCCACCTCTCCCAGTACCAGGCACCGCACCGCCTTCTTTTGTCTACGGCGGGATGTATCTGCAGATCAGAAGTACTCAGACACTATGGTGACAGGCACAGAATAAAAACTGAAGGTGGTAAACATCAGCGAAAGGGTGGAATAATTCAGGGTGGTCCACGGTGGGAGTAATGGGATGACATTTAGCAAAGGAAAGTTTCAGTGCCGTACAAGGGAAAATGTCCTCACGTGGAGTTGTGTTAGCCACAGAAGATCTCTGGGGGGAGCAGTGGAGCCCCTGTGCTTGAGTCATTCAAAGCGGACAGGAAAAAAGCTATGGAAAATATACTGGCAGGAGCAGCCCTGCACTGGCAGGAGCTGATGAACCATATTACCTAAACGGTATTTTCCATCTCCCAATTTATGTGACATGGAAAGTGATTTATTTCGGCCTACCACCCCTTTACTACAATGAATAATACCCAGCTGGCGAGTACTTGCTTTGAACTCTGGGTAAAGAGTCCTGGAAGAAATCCGGTGGTCACAGAGGCACTAAGAGAGGATCCTCAAGATCCACTGCAAGTGCAGCAGGTTTCCCTTTGCTGATGGGGTTGGGGTCATGCTCTCTGTCCTGCCCAAATGTGCTCATCAATGAAACTGGTCCCTGAGAAATAAAACAACCGAAAGCATTAATAACACATGGATTGCCCTCTCTTGACTTATGAGATCACTTTTTTCCCATGTCCAGGTCAGCTGAGCAGCACTTAACTGGCAGCAGGAAATGTAGATGAAACATCCCCCCAACGCTGTATTTTGTAAATTCCTCCTATTCTGCTAAAATCGCATGTGATGATGAGGGTGGGCGTTAGGACAATGACATGCAGAGCGGTGGACGGGGCGGTGGAGTCTGCCTCTGGCAGAGGAAGCTCCTCAGGAACCTGAAGCTGACCCTGCTTTCTGAACACCAATTTTCATGAATCATTGGCTTTTATGGAAATCCGTTTCAGCATCCATTTGTCCAGCTGTTTCCTGTGTATGGGAAGCATTGTGCTAGCTGCAATATTTGTTTTAAGTTACCAGGACTGAGTGGTCATTTTAATCATCGTAAAGTTCTGAACAAAGAATCACATGTGCGTTTTGGGAAAAGTACCCAAAAAAGGATCATTAGCAACAGCTGAAAAGTGTCCAGAAAGAGGTCAGATGTGGAGAATGATTTATGGTTGCTGTGAGTGTAACCAAGTAGCAATATTGCCTCAGTGCTTTCATAGATCAGCAGTTGTCAACTTCATTTTATTTGCTGATGTCTTTTTTGGGTTTTGTTTTTGTAGATTCCTTCTAAAAATAACAATAGCACCTCCTTTGAGGGTAATGGAAGCAGTTACTGGAGCTAGAATGAGACGGTAATTCATCTGCTAAAACTGTACACAAGGAGCGTTTTGATTTTTAATTCTTGTGTTACAAAACAAAAGGATAAAAAGTTGCTTCTGGACACCAGGCTTTTCTATGAATTAATATTCATAGAAATTCATAGAAACACTTTCCTCTGGCTGTCTTTGGGCAAGGATGTTACAAACCTGCTGTGCATCCGTCTTTCTTACAAGGAAACAGTCCTTTGCCCGAAGGACTTCATGTAGGAAGATGAGCTGTACGTATATTGCCCGACTCCCAGAGTGCACTGTCTGTGCATTAGCTGCAGTAATAGAGACATGGGAATCCACGGATGGGTAGAGTCAGGCAGAAGGTCTGCAGAACATCCTCTCACCACAATCACAGCCCAATTCACGTTTTACCTAATAAGCGTTAAATCTACAGAAATGACTGCAAAACCAGCACCATAAATAACAGGGGACAGCAAAAGCCTTGGCAGGTTCCTGAAGCAGAAGAGGTTGCATTAAGGACATGCACAGAGTATGAGAAACCAGACTACAGCACAGATCCTGAAAGGCAAGAGTCCCCAGTGATCCCTCTTAGCCTGGCCCAGGGAAAATGATTGCTGAACCTTAAACCTCATGATCACCGTAACCCTGAGAGCGTGAGCAGGACACAGTGATCGTGGGCTGGGACTTCTCACCCAAAGCCCTGTCTTTAGCTGTGGATGACCTCAGTGTCTGGTTTGGGGACTTTGCTTAAAGGTCGCTTTGCAAATCAGGCTCCCTAGTCACCATGGTCTGCAGGTGTGTGGCCCTGCAAAGCTGGAGTGCTGGGGAACGTTGTGCTGCTAAAAGATAGCTGCAATGTTTGTAAAGTCCCTGTGGAGGAGGACATCCGTGTAGGAACTGAACTCCCACCCTTACCAACCCACCGGACTTAAATGCAAAGGAATATGTCGCTTTTGGCCCAGATCCCGAAAGGTATTTTGCTTCCCACCTCTTCCTGAAACACCTACAATGCTATCGACGCTCAGCAGATTTTGTAAAGCTCACAAAGTACCTAAAGCTGCAGTCTGTCACATACCGAGGTTGCTGAAAGGGCCCAACGCCTGGGTTCCGGGAGGACTCGAGTAGCTCGTGTCTGGCTGGGAGCAGCTCCCAGGCAGCTGGAAGTCCCTCCAGTCTCCGGTTGCCTCCATGCCTTTCGGTACCCAACCCTTTTTTTGCCAATCTTTTGAAAACTCCAGCAGCTTCCTAAACGCTCTTGAAAATGAGACCTCACTCGTCTGTACTGCGTGCACATGAGTGTGCTGGGGCGAACCATGGCCTCTGAGAACTTGCTCTGAGCTTGTCCCTGTGCCCAGCGCCGCTTCCAGGGGGTGCGCAGCATCCCGCAGGCAGGGGTTAAAACGGAGGTGGCCGGCTGGGCGTCGGGGGCTGTTATCCCAGGAATCCCTGAGCACAGCTTCTTAAAAGCTCTCACATATGGGGGTTTTTGAAAAGGGTGGATGGGGATCACGTTTCCTGACACGGCTCGCTGGCCTGAGGAGTGCTGGCAAAGCGCAGTTGCAAGGTCAATGCCTCCCAGCATCTGCGGCCAGCACTCGCACTTGGCTGATGAGGATGTGTACAGGGCAGAGGGGAAGGTCCTGCCTTTGTGTTTTCAGCTCTGGTATCTGTGTCCTTAGCTTTGCTGTTGCTAGGGGAACCCATGAGTAGTTATAAAACAAAAAACAGCCCCAAGCCATATTGTGTCAATTAATGTAACCAGACATATTTCCTCAAATAAGAACCATATGTTAGAGATAACATCTTTGTTTGTTGCTTGCGGTTTCCTTGATGGCAAACTACTGTGCTATAATCCTTTAGTGTCTGACTCGTTTATAAAATTGTTGTGGATGAAAATACAAAATACCGAGAGTGCTTGCTTGGGGCTGGGCTCGCCCAGGGCTCCGAGCCCCCGGAGAGGCGCCTGCGGGGCTGCAGGGAGTGGAGGGAGGCAGGAGGATGCTCTTCGCCCAGAGAGCACACGTTTTGTTCTCTTGAAAGGGACACCTGTGACAGCTCCAGCCCTCTCCCCTCCAGTTTGTTCTCTTTAGTTATCTGTCAGCCTTACCTGTATTGTCAGGCCAGGTGTCCTCTCAGCGCAGGGGGTATATTTTGAAACATCGCCAATGGGAGTAAGATGCTTAAGGGTTTTTTTTTTTCCCAGAGATATTGTGGCATATAAAAGCCTACAGGCTTTGAACAAAACTTCAGCTCCTCAGCCTCTATACCACTTTAAAGTGGGACTTAAAACTGGCTGTGAAGGGCATTTCGGTACCTAACTCCCGGTTAAAACAACACAAACCTGAGGATCCTAAGGCATGTAGGTATTTTAGAAAGCTGTACCGCTTCACTGAATGGATGTATTTGAATCTGTGCAAGCCCTTAAGTAGATTCAGTTGGTTTAAGATCATTTTGCTATTGATTTCCGCCCTTGATTGCTTATCAGCACAGGGCATGTGCCACTCGGCTGCCCAGGACCTGCCCTACCTCAACTGGATCAACTCTCTAGTTTGGCAAACGGCGCAGCTTCTGCTCCGCTCACATGGACGTTTGCTGCATCAGAGAAACACTTTAACAATGGGATTTGTAAGACCACAAAAATGCACAGGAGACAGGAGAACTTAATTATTCTTTACATGATTGTTTTTCACTTGGATATCACGGCTCTCAGAAGGGAACAGCAGTATCAGTCTAATAATTCTGCCTTGGTCAATCCCTTATGATATTTACACAGCGGCTGTGCAATAGTTGGTGGGTAAATATCATTTCTTTGATCGATGCTCGCTTATGGCACTTCGGAGCCGTTTCATGCTGCTGTTTGAGGAAGGATGCGCAGGTCGGCATCCCTGCCACGCTGCTGTGCCTGTACCCTCAGCTCCCTCCATGCAAGTGCACTTGGGCTATTTGGCTCCCTCCAAGCCAGAGCACTTGGTTCGCTAAAATGAGCAATTTTT
The DNA here is from genome assembly GCA_013389945.1 of Fregata magnificens. Taxonomy (NCBI): domain Eukaryota; kingdom Metazoa; phylum Chordata; class Aves; order Suliformes; family Fregatidae; genus Fregata; species Fregata magnificens. The sequence continues at coordinate 283,552 of WAAD01029317.1, read as the reverse complement.
ACCTTGGGGAAAAAGGGTCAAACTGCAGTTGTATGTGCCTATATACATTAGGACAAGCAAATTAAAAAAAGGTAGGCTTAAAGCCAGGCATAGCTGGAGTGGCACAGTCTATAGAGCAGGCAGAGCCCTCACAGATTGCACACAGTAAAATGGGTACGAATTTTGCCTTCCAATTAGCTGACGAGTTCAGGCCATTTGCCTTGCTCACCAATTATCTGCGCTCCTGCGGATGTATTTTGCTTTCACAAGTACTCAGCAAAGACCGTACATATGATTTGTTTTTTAACATCAAGGCAAAGGGACTTGCTCCTTGTGCTCTGCTGTCACTCTCCACGCTCCTTTGTCATCTGCTTATGCCCTTGCCCCCTCCCCGACCCCCAGTCTCACCTGGGCATCCAGGGGGCAAAATTTCGGCTGGGGTGAGCAGGAGTTGTGTACACAAACCCTTGAGGTGCAGGAAGGCCGGAGCCCCCGGCTGTCCCATGGGCACTGGCGCTGGTAGCCACCCCATGGCACAGGCGAGCTGAGCACGACGACGGGACGTGTCTTGGTTGTTCAATGTTTTCCTCCAATATTTGGTACTAATATATTAATCAGCTCTCACACACAGCCTCTCATTGTGTCACTGTCTCTGTGTTTGTACAGTAATTAATTCTGACTGCAGTGACTCCATCAGCCTCAGGGATCGCTGCATATGTGCCTGCGCTTGTGATGTGATTTTGGAGGATGCCTGAATGAAGCGGTGATGTTTGCTGTGTGATTTCAAATTGAAACTTGATGACAAATTGATTATTGTTGAAACAGAAGAAGCGTGGTGAGCACAGCCACACACAGCCCTGCACAGCCCCCTCATGCAGCCCCATCCACAGGCAAGGGGCTCTGGGAGGCTCTGAGCAGTCGTGCGGTGGCTGGAGGAGCCGTAGCACACTGAGCGCTCGCCAGCTGGGCACTTAGCCTTGGCCCTGTTCTTGCTAGAAGCAGGAAGACTAAAGGTGCAATTTGGTAAAGGCAATCTGCAATCCCTTCCCTTGGGGTGTGTCCGCTCCAATCATGGCACGCCTGTAATTCCCATCAGACTTCATCTGCTGCCCGCACATGCATCAAGGTTGAACTGTGCTGCGCAATGTGCATCGAATGAAATCCAGATACTTTCTGAATATATATAGGTTGCTATTGCATAAAGGCAAACATAAATCGGACTCTGTTCTCATCTAGCATTCGGAGGGCAGCGTAGCTCGCAACCACATCCAGCCTGCTCCACTGTGAGCGGTGCTCGCCGGGAGGGAGGTCACAGCACGCTGGCTGGGTATCGGCATCAGCGGGGAGCACGCATAGCCCACCCCTCACCTCCCTCTTTACCTGCTGGCTGAGGCTGTCGGCATTTCCAGCACAAAACTTCACCTAGTTCCCCCTCCAAGTCCGCCATGAAACCTTCCCGCCCTCCAAGCAGCGCAAGGTCAGAGCTCGTGTTTGTGGTGTCTCTGCAGAGCCTCCCGGGCAGCGTTGTGGGGGTGGCCATGGGGAGCAGCACATGCCCGGCTGCGCTTTTGGCTACGTGGTTTGTTAAGTAAAAGTGAAGTGCTGGAGGTGATTAAAAGTGTTCCTGAGAAATACCTGCTTTCTCTGGGCAGCGGTGGGGAGGGCAGAGTGCAGGCAGGCGGCTCGTCCTCCCAGCCCTAAATCTCTTGTCACGGCACCAAGGTCCCAGTGTGTCCCCTGGAAAGCAGCTTTCGAAACGCCCCTGTGCCTCCATAACCCTTCCCCTGCTGTTTGCTCCACTGTGCGAAAAAGAGATCTGAAACCTGACTGCTACGATGACTTTAACTTGCATTAGGCTTTGGGTAGGGGATTCCACTGGAAATGGGGCAGCAGCTGCTGGGTGCCAAGTCAGCCGTGACCAGGAGCCCCCGCAAGCCGGCATGAACCCCCCTGCTCTTCGAAGGGTGGCTGAAAATGCCCTTTTGCATCACCCCAAAAAAAGTGTCAGGGAGCACCCAGAGTGTTCAGGGCACAGCAGGAAAGTCAGGCAGGAGCTGCCAGCCCTGCTGCCTGTTGCTTTTTGGAGAGGGCCTGCCCCTGCACCCCCGAGGCATTAAACCTACACCAAGAACTGTATTCTTCTTAAATCTGATATCTTTCTATAGCTTTCTGCACTTTTCATTTAACTCTGAGGAAACTCTGCATGTGGGGAAAATGATTTGGCTCTGAGTAAACTCTCATTTTCATCATCAAATTAAATTCTTCCCTTAAATCCTGGGAAGGGCACAGTCCTGTTGGGGGTTTATCAGGCAGTAATAGCTTCCTGATGCCACTGCGACGTGACCAGTGAAGCTCCTCTGGTCCCCTTGGGAAGCCCGTGGCCTTGCTGTGACCGGCTGCTTTGAGACACCCTTTGGGAGTGGATATTTACATTATTTGGGAAACAGATTAGTTATCCGCTAGTGTTTCTGAAACTCTCCTTCTCTACTAAGACACACCCCCGCATAGGGACACCCAGATGGCCCTGGGAAGCAGGGTGCAAGTGCCAGGCACGGGGAGGCATTAGGTACGGTGGGATCTGGGTTTTCAATTAGCTGAACAGAGTGATCATTAGGGGAACTCGTGCGGTAGCAAGATGTGTGTACCACCCCTTTGGAGATAACAAATCTTTTAACGCTCAGGAAAACCAGGCTGGGAACGGCAGCTGAGTAGGGCCATGAGATATGGGGACGCCTTGGAGGGCTTTTCTGTCTCCCATCTCCTGTGAATCTGGGACAGCTTTTAAACCAGCGTGGCTCAAAGCGACCTAAATCAATCACCTCCTCCTTCAAACCACTTTAAATATATATTTATCTGAGAGATGCCCACCAGTGCAATTAAGTTGACGTTCATTATCTTCATGTGGAGGTTCTCTCACGTATAGCAGACTGAAAGATCTTGGGCTGTGGCGTGTAAACCCCATTTTAACTTGACTCTCCGTGGCTGCGGTTGCCATTGGCCTTTTAGGGGTAATTCAAGACGGTCCACCTGAGTTGTTGCAGAGCTGCGTGCAGATGCTTTTATACTGATTTTAACCTGGTTGACACCAGGGTATCTCAGATGTCTGGCGGTTGATGTCCTCCCTCAAGGCTGCCCACCCATCAGCAGCTCCGCCGCTCCCAGCAGCTTGAAGTCGGTGCTCATCTGAGCCTTTGACCCTGACTGATGGGGCTGCATCTGTCACCCGCAGGGCTCACCTGCCCCTGCCCCCGGGGCAGGGCACCTGTCCCCTCCTTTTCTTCTGGTCCATTTTGGTGCGTTCGGCAGCACAAGCCCAGCTCCAGCAGAGCCTGTGCATATGTGCGTGCATGCGTGAGTGCGTGCATGCAGCGGGATGCTCATGTCCGCTTTGCAATACTTCCACCTACAGAATAAAACCCAGAACGGCAGCGGGAGCAGCCAGCAGCAGCCCTGGGAGCTGATGGGTGCACAGCAGCCCGGGGGGGGCCCAGCTGGCTGCGGGGGCTGCTTTGGGGGACTCAAGCAAACCAGAGGACATCTGCAGAGGTGCTCGTGAGCCCCTTGTCCTCTCCAGCAAACCTGTGAAGAGGGATTCTCTTCCTAGGACAAATATGGTAATTTCTGCAATTTTTCTCCCTTCACTGGAATAAAAAGACTTTTTTTTTCAGGCCAGCTTTTCTAATTTTAACAACTTTTTTTTTTTCCAAATGCCCTGCTGGGCTGTGGCCAGGCAGGAGATGGGAATGGAAAGCTGTTTCCTTTACAGAAGTGTTTTTTCCTAAGTGTGGTGTAATCACCAGTGCTCCACTGCAACAACACCTGAGTGCTGTGCAGGCACACACTGGCCCTGCTGCAGAAAGGGGAGCACAGGGTGCGGGGCAGCTGCAGCAGGTTCGGTTCCTGCCCCAAAGGGCTTGCAAGAAACAAGCTTGTGCTTTGAAGAGGGGAGAGCAACAACGAGCACAGACAGGAGAGTTGTGGACTTGGTGGCTCGTGGATGGGCTGATGTGAAATGATGGATTTCACGAACATTTCCTGGCAGGAACAGTGACCGGGGAAAGATTTCCCGGAAAAGGGACCCTTATCGCTGTCATTAACAGCAGCGCACAAGACATGCTCTGCTGTGCCCGCTGTCACTAACCTGTGGTTTTTGGGGACGGCTAAAGCTCTGACGAGTATTTGTTGGGCCAATTTTCATCAAGAATATTCTTAGATTGTTCACTTTTTTTTTCTTCCCAAAGCATCCAAAGCTTTTGGTCCACGTACATCCTTCCAACATCTGTAGCAAAGCTGAATGGGAAGGACAGTCACAACAGTTTGAATTTACTCACTTGAACTATTTGCATCATTTTGTTGAAAAATTAGTCAAAACATTTTAACAAATCATTTTTCTGAGGAAGAGCAATTCTGACAGCGAGACCAACCCAGCCAAACCCCCACGGCTGAGGCGAGCCAGTCGGCTGGAACATTTCCCACCAGTTCCTGTGGGTCTCTCTAGGGGTTTCAGGTCTTCAAAGTTGAGTGGCAGCACCAACCACTAACAGCGGCTGCAGCATCAGGCAATGCAGGAATACTCCGTATTTCCCAGGAAACCGTCCGCATTGCAGCACACTGCAGTGGGGGCAGGCACCACGGGTGCCACGGTCCGTCCCAGGTGCTGGCAGGTGTCACCACCATCCCTGAGCTCCCACCTGCCAAGCTCCTCTTAACACCCTGCTTTGTTTATTGACAGACCTCCCATGGTCTCCTTTCACTTTGGGTTGCAGATCAGACTGGGTGGCTCGAGGCTTTCATAGCCGCTTGCTGTTGGAGCAATTCTTTTTTGGATGCGTCCAAGCCGCGGGGCTGTGGTTCAGGGCGGTGCGTATCTCCTGTTCCTGCTTCGCCCCGGCTGCCATCTGCCACTTTGCGTGGACGGCATCTGCTCTGTCAGTGTTAAGCAAACACTTGCCTGTGGCCATCTGGGTTTGATGGCGCAGCCAGCGCAACCTTCCTGCCTGCTGGCAGCAGCAGCAGGCTGTGCCCCGGAGACAGCCATCAATGAAAATACTGGAAATATCTTTCATTGCGCTTCATCTGCACGTTCCATCGCTGCCTTCTTTGGCGTCCTGGTACTTCTATCCGTGCTGGTGAGAGAACAAGCACAGTAAATCAAGCATAAAGGGATGGGGCAGAGGGAAACGGGTGCTGTACTGCAGTACAGCCCGAGCCAGGAAAGCCATTGCTTTCCCACCAGCACATGGGGTTTCAGTTAGAAATAGCGTTGCAGTGGGGCATTATAGAGTCTGTTTCTACCATAAAAGCATTTCCACTCTGAAGGGCAAATGTTTGAACACGGTCTCACTGTGCAAGTGTGTCACATACCGCTGTGCAGAATAAAGCCTGTACAGATGACAATGAGCTCGGTCAGAAACAAAAGATCTGTGCAGGGCGCTCAAAACCCCGGCTCATTTCTCAAATACTTCTGTCTGCTATTTCCACTGCCCGGCGTGGCTGCTCGGGTCCGTAGCGAAGGCAGAGCTGCGGGCTCTGGGCAGGAGCTGCAGTGAGGCACTGCTGCCTTGGGCACTTCTACAATCAGATGCCAATGGTGGGTCACCAAAGCCACCACATCCTTCAGAGATAAGTTCCCATAAATGACTCAAGCACACGGAAGACACTGAAGAATTTAAAAATAACAAGCATTACAGAAAAATACTTCTCAACTACTGAGATATGTCTGTGTAGCCTCAAGTCAGCCTCAAGTGACTCCTAGAGGTCGACATAGACGCTTAAAGGTCAAATAGGGCTTTCAAATGATTAATTTTTGTGATTTAGAGTTTAATGAACACATAAGGACACTTCAGAGTCTTGGGAGAGACATATCAGATCTAGTTGTAAAAATAATGTACCATCTCCCTTAAAACAGGCTTTGGCTGATGCTTCACGGTGCTTGATGGTTCCTGCGCTGGCGTGTGACACAGCAGAGCGAGGCCCTGATGCCAATCCGCTCCCGGCACGTCACTCAGTTCCTCAGCTGGTCACGTTGCCTCCCAGCATGATCTGTGTCGCATACACGTGACTGCTGCGAGCAAGCTGGCATGTTGACTTTGTCACTGCTTTTGTCCCCTGCTGTAACCGATGGCACAGTAAGTTTGGGGGAGCAGCTTTCTTCCTGTCTAATCAAGCCAGGGAGACCGAGGAATTCACAGCATGGCTATGGGATAAGGTAAAGGAGGGTGAAGCTCTTACTCAGGTGTGGCTCAGCCAGAGCCAGGAGGGTCAGACCCTGGGTGCTCCCAGTTGTGCCCAGCTGCCAGGGTGCCTCAGCAGCCCCAGCTGCATGTGCAGCTGGCTCCTGGGTACAGCTTGGTCACCCGCTGTAACTGTACCATCATGTATTTAAGCTGTTGCTTGCCCAGAAGCTTTCTTCTTGATGAGTCCTCCAGGTAATGGGACATTAACGAGGCTACAGCCATTCAGGACCATTAACCCGCTTTCAGACTGCTCCACCTGCTACCTAAGGACCACACACCACCGCCTGAGGGGACCCAGCCAGTGAAACAAACAACTCGCTCCCCAGGTTGTGCTTCTTGTCGCTCAGACCCTCAGCACATCATCTCTTCTTTACAGCACTGACCTGACGTACTTGGGCTTCGAGAAAGATCTGCTGCTTTTGTTTCCGTAATGAAAACCATTTATTTTATGGCCTGTTCTTGGCAAAGACGTTGCACAGTTAAGGCCACCATCCACAAAGCGGGCTGAAGACATCTTTTTTTCCCCATGGAAGAACAAGAACTTCTTGCTAGCTGACTGCAAGCTCATGGTGTAAGCCATCTGCAGCAGATGACGTCTAGATGTTCAACGTCACCAGAAGTTCCAGCTTTACATGGAAGTTAACTTCTGCTCTTCAGCTCTGGAGCGAGGGGCAGTGGAAGCACAGAAGGGTAATTAGTGCTTACACATAAACACAAATACAGAGGCTGAGCCCTCTTCGTGTTTCATTCTGATGCACAAACTGACGTCCAAGAGAGCTTGAGCCGATTGTGCTGCTACTTCAAAACTGGGTTTTTATCACTGCCCTAGACTACCTAAACACTTGTATCTAGGGAAAAAAGCGACCTTAATTTCCATAGCAACAACTCATTTTTCCTGAAAGCAAACACGTGAAATACAGTTACTGCAGATTAAAAAAACCCCACAGAGGTAACCAAGAAACAGATGACGACATTTCTCTTTTCCCTCTTTTCAAAAAAAACATACTCACTTTTTATATTTCTAGAGAACAGATGCGGATCAGGCCTGGCAGGATGCTGGGTAGCTGCTTATGAGAACATACCAGTTCTAGTGAAGCTTTTGCTCAACCACATTTTTCTTCTTTCCCTTTTGAGGTCTGCAGACTTTGTGGCCAGAGACTGGCACTTGCTCCTGCACAGGACGCCAGACCCATTTTAGTCCATTACCAGCTCATTTGGGCTCAGGCTTTGCCCTCTGCCGTGCTGCAGGTGAACGCACCCACCGCGGTCACCTTCAGCCATAGCAGTTAAATTGTGAGAAGCATTTCAAGAGAGCAGAGGTCTTTTAATGCTGCATTAGCAGTCTACACGCCCAAAGGGACTCCAGGTTAGCATCTAAAGCTTGCAAGGACAGCAAGCACCTTTAGGCTTAAGATCTTGTTACTACCTGACCCGCAACTGAAAGAATCAAATCAACTTCCTCCACACCCATTTCATCTCTCCTTTACCTGCAACTCTACCCACAGCTGTCCCGTGCCAGTCTACAACTCTGGGTTGTACAGCAGCACTGCGTACTGTTCCAGCAGCTGGACATGAAGAAATCACCCCCAGCACACAGGTGAGCTTCCAGCAGCAAACCAATCTGCATTTTGCACTGCAGCACACCTGAGGTGTTTAAGCCAGACAAGTTTCCCCAAGCTGAGTCAATGTGACCTTTAAACCACCCGCAGCAGCACACCAGGCACGGGGGGGATGGCTCTGCTGGCAGATTTGCCCCAGGGAGCTCAGCTAAAAGCTGTGTAAGTGTTACACTTGCAACAGGATCCTTTCTTCTACTGCCATCATCCTGCCACCAGTAACGAAAGGGAAATAAAAATCCCAAAACTTGATCCCTCATTGGCTTCTGCCAGAAGCAGCTGCAGATGGGCAGGAGATCGATCGCCACCTCCCCAGGGGCAGCTGACAGGAGCACTGGGACATGAGGAGCCCAGCCCTGGCCTGCCAAGGGCAGCTCTTCACAGCTTCTCACCCCCCACCAGCTGCTCCTCCCCCTGAACTCCACAGCAATTGTCCACGCTCATTTATTCCAGCTGCCACATGCTGGAAGGCAGAAGTGGACCTGGCCTCCCACCTGCCTCCCCTAGGAAGGACACCAGCTTCTGAAGCTTTCCAAGTCTCTCATCTGCAATAGAAGCACATCGATATCCCACACATCCCATTAATCTGCACGGTCACAGTGACCGCATTTAAGAAAATTAAGTTCAGTTTCAATATATTTGACATCCAACAGGCAGTAAAAAAAAAAGCTTTATATTTTATTTCTTGTAAAAATCTTTTAATACATGCAGACTAAAACCAGTGTAAGAAAGTATCCACCATCATTTAAACAAATAACTATACTTAAATATAAGTGTCTGCAATTGACTTGTATAAAAATAAGGTACATTTTGCTTTTTTACAGAAATCCATTCTCCAGTTCTCATATCGATAAACAATACACAACTCTAATACATACAATTTAACCTGATCGCTGTTTCCCATCAATCCGATACTGCTAAGGTATTATGTGCAAAAGTTGGTAACAGTTTCTTTCCCAAAAGAAAAATCTTCTATACGTTTTAGAAAAATCAGATACCAGGTTTAAATAAATCAAATCCTAATCGGTTCCTTTGTTCTCAAATGAAGAGTCCATTTACTGTATTATATACAGGCTTAACTAGAATCTGGTGTAGGTGCAAACCTCAGCGTCTGTGCCTGCTGTGTCCTGACCGGCCGCTACCGTGGTGTTTGCCTTTGTGAGACCTCTCGAAGGAGCGGGATCTCTCACGCCTGTCTCTGTGGTGTCCCCGCTCGTGCCTGTGCTTCTTGGCAGCATCAGAATGATCCCTGGATTTGCTCTGCGAACGTGAACGAGATTTTTTCCTTTTGTGACCGTGCCTATTTGCACTCTTCAACTCTTCCCTGCTATGCTTGGTCTTCAGGTGTGGCGAGCCGTGATTGTGGTGTCGGCGAGGGCTGCCACTGTGGCTGCGGGACCTGCTTCTCGATCTTGAGCTGTATGTCCCAGACAGGCTCCGTCTATTATTGTAGCTTACAGAAAAGTATTGAAAAGTTAAAACATGTCTTCCACATGGAAGAAAATAAATCAATGCTTAGGAACTTCCAAGTTACTGGAAGAAATGAGAGACTATTTCTCCCACAGGGATAACTGATGAATGATAGTGACCATCCCAGAACATGCTTTTGAGTTGAGTTCCTTTGAAAACAAAAGCCCAAACCAAACCCAAGCCCAGAATGCAGCGTCTTTCATAGTTGCTCAACCTTGTCAAGAATCTTCCCCTCAACACCAGATTGCAAATTGGTTATTGCCTTTTTTCCTTCAATGATTTGACAGTCAACAATACGTCGGGGAACACTTCATTGAGATCCAAGTTGGCAGTTTCCAACTTGGATGTCAGTCTGAAGATTATTTAAAAAAAAAATATATATATATATATAATGCCAGCAGCTACCACTGCACCACCCTGCACAGTCCCCCCTCTTCCCCAGTCACAGAACAGAGGCAGAGTACCGCAGAGCCAGACAGTGCATCATGCAACACGGACAGAAGATACATTCTCCCACATGTTTGGAAGGAAGCTGCAACACATGAACTGCCTCCTATGGCACTTCTCACTACTTCAAAGTGGATGGAGTTCCAAGAGTCCACTCTCATTTATAACGGACTCCTTGTGAAGATCATCAAACAGGGTAAGACCACCTTACACTCACTCCATCATAGACTTGTCGTGTACATGTGCAGTTAGGATAGTCTTAAGCTTCCATTTTACAGCAAAGCTTTTACAGCTTCAACTATTAACAGCACAGTTACCAACAGAACTGCTTCACGTCAAGAACCAAGAGCCTAAAGCCAGACCCAAACCTCACACTTTTGCTGGCCAGCAGTTAGAAGCTTGTGCTAAGCACCTACGAGCTACTTGGAGCGGCCCTACTTCTTAGAAGTGAAAGACCCTGCTGAAATACCCCAGAGAACTAATTATGATGAAAAAGACACCACCACCCTCATCC
>WAAD01029317.1:131498-261239 GCA_013389945.1 Fregata magnificens | reverse complement strand
CGCTGGGGCCCTCGGCAGCAGGAGGAGGCGGGCCGGCTGTCCGTCCGCGGAGGGCCGGCTGTCCCCGGGAGGGGACCTCGCCCGGGCGTCGGCGGCCGCCTGGGGTGGACTGTCCCCCGCCTGAGGGTCCCCTTTGGCAAGGGGGGAAGGAAATGAGGACACGCGTGTTCCCGCCCGTGGGGAGGAAACGGCTCCCCCGCAGCTGCCCCGGGTCTGACGGCGCTGTGGACGGAGGGGGGCGGCTGGCCTTACTCACTTTTTTTACAGCATTTTTCCACTGCGAAAGGTTTTAAACGGTAAAGAATAACGAGCAGCGCTGTATGCTCCACAGCAGCAGAGGAAAAGGAAGTTGCGCTGCTTAAACTGTGTTTTAAAGACCGTGTAGGTTAACTGGTTCGTGCCGTGGGTGCAGGCTCAGCCTGGAGCTGCCGTAGGGTGTTCGGTGCTTGCAGTATGTCACACAGGGAAAAAAATCCATAAAATTGAGTAAGAAAATAAACAGGACGGCTGTGGTGCAATACTGACAGAAGGTGGGCTGTGCATTTCCAGACTGGAAGCATACTCCAACAAAAAGTTACCTTCCACTTCATTTATTAATGAAGAAGAAAAAGGTCATAGCAGTTTAAGCCATTGTACGTACATGCATGTTAAGTGTTGGGGAAACAGTCCCTCATTGAGCAGCCGCCCACCGCCCTCCCTGTCCGTCACATCGCCCCACGTTTGTCCCGTGTTACCCGAGGACATTTGGATCCTCGGCCCCACGACACACCCCGGGGCATCAGCTTGTGGAGATGATTCTGGAGGCTTTTCTCTCATTTAGGTGCTCATGGCGTAACCAGCCCATCGCAACGCACAGAACTCAGGCCTACATGGGCCATGATCTACGCTCACTATCCTGAGTTTTACTTGCTAGAAAGTCATTATTTTTACAAGCTACAACTTCTCAGTTACATCACGTAAGACTGTATGGTAGCTCTGCTGGTTTCTCATGACAGGCATGGCACATACGATGTTTATTTCCAGTAAGAGAGAGCTGGAAACAGTTTTCTTTCAGTGGGCTAGGATGTTGTTTCTGTTTCCACTGCAATCTTACGCACTGCCTGAAAAATATTATTCTCACAAAACATGAATCGTTTGGTTACAACCCTGCAAACCGCATAAATACGGCGCCAAGACTTCATAGTGCTCAACTACCCTCCCCAACTCCCAATTTCTAATTTGGAAGAAAAGCCATCAGCGCGTTGTTCTGGCAGGGGCAGCTCGGCCATCCCCGTTCCTGAGGGAGCGGCTGGAAACGGTCCCTCTGCGGGCCGCGACGCTCGGAGGGACAGCACGAGGCTGCCCTAACCGTCCCCCGCTGAGGAGAACGGCGAGGCGGCTCGGCTTTCGGTAAAGGCGGTGCCTCCCCCGCGACNGCCCCACAGCGATTCCCGCCAGGCCCGGCCGCGGCCCGCCCGGCTGTCGCAACCGCTCCGGGACGCGGCGACCGGGAAATTCCCCCTGCTTGCATCACTTCTCGGAAGGGCCGCACCCCGCCCCGCTGGCCATATCCCTCCGCGGCCGCGCGCCCTGGCCGGGACTAACTCCCCGCGGCCGTAACTGCACCCGAACGGAAAGTCGAATCCCGCCCCGGCGGACAGCTTCGGAATCTGATTGGCTCGCTCGGCCTGAGTGGCAGAGCTCCCTCTCGGCCCCCGTCCGCCATGTTGTGTAGGGAGCTGGGTGCCGTCCCCTCACCCGCCCGTGTCCTCGGGTGTCCCCGCCGCTCCCCTCAGCCGCGGGTCTGAGCTGGCTCTGTGGGCAGGCGAAGCCGGCTGGTATCGCCCCGGCGGGCAGGACGGGGCGGGGGCGGCGATCCTGTGGAGATGCCGGCGCCTCTTCCTCACGGCAGTGCGGCGCTATCGCCGCCTCTGCAGGGCCACTGTCTGGAGAAGGGGATAAGGCCGGGCCGGCCGGCGCAAGCCTTGTCTGAAGCAGGGACCAGCTCTCCTTAAGGCTGCCTCCGAGCTCTCTTCTGTCTGGGCACAGTCCGCTGGTTTCTCCTCATGCTCTCCCAGCCTAGAAGGGCCCAGCGTCCCGCACGTTGGCAGCAATGCATTGTAACCCCTCTCTCATGAGCCGGCATGCCTGATAGCTGACTGATTTGTAATCCAGCAGCAACTCACCAAACAGCTATGGACTGCAAATCAAGAAAAGAGACCATGACTGTGCTGCAGCAGGGGGTATCTCAAAAGATGAAAGGTCAGGGCCCACAAGATCTGCTAGAGGGGACATGCTCGCTATTAGCTAGCTGCCATAATTTAATGCATGCGCGTGGCACACCTGTCAGTCAGATGGGCCCATCAGTGCAGTTTTGACCTTGTGGGACAGGCTGACAGCTCTGTAGGGAGGGTGAGGTTGCAGTGCTGCAGGGGGCACAGGAAAGATCTATTTTTTTTTTTTTTTCTATTGGTTGTCAGGGATGAGCAAACCTGATCAGAGCAGAGGGCTTGCACCTCTGCCTCGCACAGAGGGCATAAGGTTGCCTAATCCCCATGGAACAGGGCGAGGTTGCAGTAAAATAATTAATTGAGCAAAGGGTCAGAGTAGTTCACTGCTGCCAGGGTTTGTTGTGCTAAGAGAGCCTAAGATAAAAGCATTTGTAAAGAGATACAAATCCAAGATTTTTAATCAGGGGCAAGAAAAATCAGTGCAGAAGCCTAGTCTGCCAGGCTTTCACAGGAATGGCCTTGCTGAAGGAGGCTGAGGTGCATGTGGCCTGGTCTGCTCTTCCTTGGAGAAGCCAGCATGGGATGCAGAGTAGCTGGGTGCGGCACCTTATTTTGTGTCGTGGTTACAATGACTAGTCAAACTTTCCTGGTTTTACAAGCAAGTCTTTTAGAAAAATCACCAAGTCCACAGTACATTATGTTTGCTTTTTAGCCTTCCTTTCCGTTTATAGTTTGGGGTTTGAGAGCCAGTCTGTAACTATCACTGAAATAGTGCTTTTTATAGAAATAGAGCATTTAATTGGGAGGTGCTGTACTTGCAGGTTCGTGACTCAGCAGGGATTCTAGTTAGTTGGAAGGGTTAGTGTGCTTGCCCTATTTTCCTAGTCCTTTCGCAAGCTCCCTCCCTTTAACCGTGTAGCATACAGTCACTGAGATTTTAAAAACAATTTTACATAGATTAAAAAAATCCCACCAACAACCCGGAACATCACTGACCTTTTAGAAACCTGCAGCGTCTTCTGTGTTGCTTTAACACAGCCAAGAAAAGTCCAGTGAACCCATAACACTAGCACTAAGCATCTCTGCAATGGCAAAAGCAATTTACAGTCCATTGAATGTACTGAAGATTAAAGAAATAGTAATAAAAAGGGGAGCTGGGAAAAAATTGCCATGGTTGGCTCAGTTTGCTAACTCTCAAATTATTCTGAAGGTGAAAATACCAGGTTCCTTGGTATTTGCAGAAGGCAAACAGCTCTTTCTGTTTCCATAGCAGTTAGCAATGTGTGCCAAATGGGCTGGAAAGAAGGAAAAACAAGAGTCATGCAAGCAGCAGGTGTCACTCATTGCAGTGGAATTTGCTCACCTTTTTTTTTTTCCACACACACTAACACACCCATCATGTATTAGTTTTAATTTGCTTCAGTTTTCCAGGTTACACTTTGATGTTTTAAAAACCTGAAGAAAAGTGCATTTACTTTCCTTAGGTGGCTCAACCTGCCCATACCTTTCTTAACAATTCTTGATGGGTTTTGTGTGTATATTTTTTAAATCAATAGAGTTGAGCAATGTGTTGTCCCCTCAGCTGTTACGCAATTTTTGAAGTCTTAGCTATGCCAGAAAGGTTTGCTGTAGAACATTTAAAAATAAAGAGTGCAAACAGCCTGCGGTAGCCAGTGAGCTGGTACCTGATGTCTCCAAACTGGTAAACAGGGAGTTACATTAATGTTTTACTTTGCAACACAATCCACAGGAGGTAGTGCCCACATTAGTGGTCCCCTTGCTGTAGAAGTGTACCCAGATATGCACAGTAGACAACTTAAACCTGTTAATGAAGTGGCATAGTAAGTTCATGCTTTGTTGCCAGGACACAGTACACTGCTGGAAAACAATGGCAGTCAGTGACTGCTGGTTGAGTCATGAATGTGATTGCATTAATGACCCTAATTCTCTTGTGCCCTTTGGCCTGGAACTGTACAGTTCATGGAAGTGCTTTATGTCAACTGTACGCAGATAGCTACTGGCATTAAACTAGACACTAAAATACATGTGTTTGGTGTCATATGTTCACACATAACAGCCTACAATCGTGTACAGCATTTGCAACGTTGGTGTCCAAGTAGATTTGGCATCAGTGCCATGTTGCCTCCAGACTTTCATCATCATTCTTCTTCGCCTTCTGTAGCACCTGCAGCTGCTAAGACTCCCACACTGAGCAGCGCAGGGCTGCCAGGAGGCACGGTTGGAGCACGAGTCCCACTGCTGGCCCTTTGGGAGGGAACGATTCCCCAGCTCGCCCAAGCAAGCGAATGCACTTGGGGGCTGCAGTACAGCCATGTAGCATGTCTTCCGAATCCGTGATGTCTCTCCTGCGCCCCTTCAGCATCCATATTTTTGTGCATTTCTGCATCGTCTGGCAATGCTGTTTCATTCTTCCGAGCTTCTGACTGCAGTTACATGCTCCAAGGCTGAGCGATGAACTGCATTGGCAGAGGATGGCTGAGCTGAAAAGAAGGTAGCCCCAGCTTCCGAGTGAGCCTTGTGGGAAGGGAGTTTTAGGATATCCTAAAACCTCTGTCCTAGTGGGTAACTAGACCGCCTCAGTGCCTAAAATCCCCTGGGGATTTTACAGGTTTGTCAGCAAATGTTTCACAAAAGATAATACAAGAACAGGTTCTTAGCAAAGAACTGCAAATTGCAACGTGCAATTACCTTAACAGAATAGAAAGGATTTGTTTGGAAAAATAAGAATCTGTGATGATAGAAAAATCTGATTTCCTTAAACAATGATAGATATCAGTATGGAAGAAAACAATGCGATAGGAAGTTAGGCAGTAAAATATTTTGACAAGAGCTGATATCTGAAAGTTTCTGCTGTCATATCAAATACACCAGACTAAGAGAACGGAGACTATCGTTAGATCAATTCACTCATTGCATTCAACTAATTTTTTACTTTGGAGATTTTAGCAAGGTGATTTTTTTTTTATCAAATCATTTAGGAGATTGACTTCAATTCTTCATGCTGAATCTGATAAATTAACCAAGACTCTAGAATTATCTGTCATCTCAGTGATAAAAATATATGGTATCAGCTCTAATAGGACTTCTGATTGCAAGTACACTTCCAGTACGGGTCGAGTACTGGGTTTGCATTGATACAAACGAGTTTGGCACCAAAAGACTTGGCAGTGAAATTTACTCAGGCTGGAGAAATGGTGTTTTATTCTGTCAAATTATGACTTGAAGAGGAATTAGTTAGGTACTTCTATAAAAGATTTATAGAGACCCCAATTTTGGACTCTAAATTAACAGCTCAGAGAAACAATGAAGGATTTTTTTTCCAAGAAACATTGGACCAGATGATCCTTGAGGTCCCTTCCAACCTGGTATTCTGGTATTCTATGATTATTTGAAATCGTTCCCAGAGGGTGATTTCTTTAAACTCTTACTCACTGGTTTTGAAAGAGAAAAGAGGAATTCAGTAGCATAAGTTATATCCTGCAGTTTTTACCATGAATAACTTGATGTGAAACCAGGAGTGTAATTATGAATACAGCCTTTTATGTAAGTGTTTCTCTGTTTCACGTTCACTGATTCTTTACGTTCCACTCACTAAATCTCTCACTCTCTTCGTTTCAGTGGCATTCCTCCGCATTCCTCCTGGTGTTACTCATTTCTTGCTTACTCCAGTGAAGCTACAGCTGGTGACTGGCTTTAAGTCTTTATAAAGAAAAGATTAAAGCATTTTTCCTATTTGAAAACAAACCTTTTTTTTTTCAAGGATGCTGTCATCTAGAACGTAAAAATATGCTGCTGAAACTGGAATATTTGTGTTCTTCAAATCTCATACTCAAGATACAATATTTGTTGCCTTTTGCTTTCTCAGTAAAGCTGTGTTTCTGTAAAAGTGTTTTATAGATTTTTCAGAAGACTTTAGTGCCAGCTCTGCAGCATTTGGATGCTAATTGAAGCCTGCATGTCTCTCTCATTTTTTGAGTTTATGGACTCGGGGCTTCGCGTTTCCCATCACAATACACACTGATTGCTTAGCGTTCAATCAAAAGTATAAGGCATTTGGAAAACAAGTCTAAATAAAGAATGCTCACCGTATATTAAAATCGGTATGCTTTTCCTATGGACTGATGTTCACCAGCTCACCTATTTGCAAGCAGTGGTTTGATGCATTTGCAAATTGAACATTATGTTTAAAGTCATTTTAGTTCAAACCTGTTTTCCAGCACATTTAAAACTCAAGCCTGTTTTTCTCATTGAGACACATTGGTATTCAAGAAAAAGCATGTGGAATTTGATTATCAGACCTTATCATGGTCAGACAATGATATGGCAGCAGAAGTCATATTCAGCTGCAGATCAGCGAGAGCCCATTTCATCTGCAGACAAGTTATGTGCCTTAAGTAAACTGGTTTGAGAAATGGAAAATGATAAATGTGTCCAGCTACAACCGACACTTGAAGGTAACGTACCGGCCTTTGAACTGCAGTAGGCAGCTTCTGAGAAAGGGCAGGGCTGGTAGCAGCTGTACCATCACCGCAAGGACAGGCCAGTCCTTCCTCCTCCGGGGCAAGGTTGCTGTTCCCATAAGCAGGAGGCAGATGAACCCTAGCCTGTTCAATAGCACCTTCAGGTGCAAAAGGTTATGCACGTTTGGTCCAACAGCTCTGACTCTGGGAGTGCCAAACCCTGTCAGAGGGATGGGGACAGCAGCTCACTGCACAGTGATGCCTTAAGCCATGGCAACTTTATGCCTTAACACATGCCTGTCGGTATCTCTAAATGTCCCAATGGGTAAAAATGTGAAGATAATGACCTTGAAGGCTAGACCTCCATGCTTCAGCATCTAGTGAGGCTGGATGCAAGAAGCTTAGCAGGCTTAGGTCTTCCACAGGTTGTGTTTGTCTATGACATGGACCTCGTGTGGTCACGAGCAGCTGGAGTTATGTCTAAAATGCAGGCAGGCAGATCTGAGAGGGTGTAACGATTGCTTTGCACTAGTGTAGCTCATTACCCAGAATGTGCGACAGTGGTGTCTCTGCTGCCAAGTTGTTCTGAGAAGCAGGCGGTTTCTGCTGTATCTCGATTTTGACTCAGCACTGCTAGGTAATACCCAAAAACGTGGAGGGCTATTACATGAAAAAACAGGCTATTTCATGTCCCTGAGGTATGCTGCAGCTAACAGTCCACTGCTCCCGGCAGAGCTGACACCGCAGGAGCAGGCTGCGAGCTCTGTGCTCCGCATCCCTTGGGGCAGCCTGTCCCCGGAGGGTCAGCAATGCTGCTGGCCAGCTTTTGGAATAGGGGCAAATGCACAACTAGCTTGATGTTATCCCCACCGGGTGGTCACCATGCACTTTAAAGAAGAGAGATGCTCTGCATGCTCGCCTGTAAAAACATCTGCCTCAAATCTGTCCCAGGGAAGTTACTGTGGGTCTGATAGTATTTCCATCTGGAGGTAAGAAAACTGGGAAAATAGCGAATGGGAGAGTACGACATCGAGCACAGGACGGATTCCCCAAACTCACAGTACAGCCCCTTGCTTCAGCGAGAGGCTCTTGCACCCTGCGTTCTCATGATGGTAAAGGACCTGAACTGGGAATGTGCCTGAGTTTGTCCTTTGTCTGGAGTCCTCCAGTGCCAACCCTCCTTGTGTGCAGATGTGGTTTTCAGAAATATACCGCAGCTGCACAGGCTGGTAGCTGTAGGCGTATGAACAAGGAGGTACAGGGTCAAGGTGTTAACCTGGAATAAGTCACAGCAGAGCTGCTAGCACAGAGCGTGAACAGAAGCAAGCACCGATGGGATGGAAAAGAACAGGCTGTATCCTAAAAGGCACACGTCAGAGACAGATTTAGCTCTGGTTCAAGCAGGAGGATATTTGTCATTACCAGGAGAGACCTAAATTATTTTTAGGGGTTGCATCATAAGTCTGCAGCTTTAAAGGATAGAAAAAGAAAGATGAGGCTAGCTTGTCTGGTGAGGGCTTACCCTGCTCTCGTGGAGCAGAGTGATGCACATGCAGCCCTAGGAAGCTGAGGAGTGCATGTTGGTACCTACAAGCCACCATGTGCTGCTGCAAGTGCTGTGTCTGGTTTTATTGTTACTAGCTGTGACGCTTGTAGTCTGCAAACCCCAGCATCACGCGTGCTGTTCTCATCCTGGGCTGTGCAAGCAGCAGTATAACTAGCAGACTGAGCCCATTAGATTGCATTAGCAGCTCTGGTCCAGTCGCAGCGAGACGCTCCAGTCCAGCAGCCACCTTGTTCTGCAGCAGGAGGGAGAGATGACTTTCCCAGCCCGACTGCAGCATGGCTGTCAGCCTGGCTGGGCTCCTGGGGCACGGTGAGGCTGTCAAGGTTGTTCGTGAGCCTGAGAGAGGCCCCATGCTGTGGCAGCTAGCGTGCCGAGGCTGCAGGACCACATCCTGCTGCGGGGGATGGGGCTGGGGGGGTCACCATCTCCCGAAACATTATCTGATAGACTGCAGGAGCAGCTGCACAGTCTAGAAAACATCGAGCTGCAATCAGCCAGCAGTTTCCCCAGGTGTTTCCCCTACAGACAAAGATACAGTCAGTTCAGAAATGCTTCATCTCATGTAAATATCAGGCAAATCTTTCACTGCTTCATCCATTTGCATATTTGTATTTACTGAACTGTGGATCAGTGCAAAATGAGTATAAGGCAAGGTTAGCAATAGCAGCATACCTGGCCTCGGGGGCACACAGGAGTTACCAGAAAGGACTCTCGGGCTGTTCAAAACTTCTCTGAAAGGGGTGCAAGGGTTACCTGAGAGGCCGCACACTCTCTCCTGCTCTGTGGCTGTTTTTTTCCAGCAAGAACTTCCACTGCTCTGTTAGCCTGAGGAGGAGCCCTTTGTGTATACAATATAAAAAGCTGCTTTTAATATTGAACAAACTGTTATTACTGCTGGCATCCAAGTATTAAAATAGCAGTTGGCAAACTGCGGAGGGCATAGAGCAGAGAGGCGATAGTGCTGGGAGCGAGTTAAACATGTCAGCTGGACCTCTTTCACTGTAGGAATTGCTGTAATGGCCTGTGAACTGTTCAAGCATTTCTTCATGGTTTTGCAAGCTTTTTCTGCCTTTAAAGCATTTTCAAGTGTCTTATTAACCTCAAGAGGTCTTTTATTCTATTTTTTCCTCCCCAGAGAATGACTCAAAGTAGAAAAATCAGGTCCATCAGGTCCTTGCCTCTTCATCTCTGCTCCTCTGTCAGGGTCATTATTTCTCCTGCAGCATCTAAGTGAAATCTCTACTGAGCTCTGAGTCAGTGGCAAATTTCCCACCGACTGCAGTAAAGCATGAAATTCTGTCCTTATGGACAGAGTAGGGCATCTTAGACTGAAGAATAGCATGGCCTCTTAGAGTTTATATGTCACGCTGCCAAAAGTAACTCACTGGGTAAAGTGGAAACTTATTAGAAAGACACCTTTAGCACTCCTGACAGAAGGAGACGTTGCTAAATATGCTGCTGTTCATTGGAGCTCGCGTCTGAGCTATGTGAAAGCTCGTATTGTAGCTCATGATCTGAGTACGTGAAAGAGGTATTAGTAATATATCTTCCTAGTGGTTATTGGACGAGCTTCACTATAGTCTGTGAGGTTAACTATAAGCAGAAATTCAATTCCTTTAGCTATTTACCAGTGGTGAATTTGATGTGGCTATGTTTATATAAGATGACTGTATCTGTGGGCTTTTGTAAGTGGTTGTTTGCCATCTAGTGGGTTGATGTGATTTTGCAGAAAAGCATTAGGACGGTTATTTTTGTATCATCCCCAATCACACATGGCAGAACGGGCAGAGAAGGGATGCTGAGATACCAAGAGCCTCACTAGCAAAGGGAAAGGAAATTAAATTGCTAATGTATGGGCAAGATTTTCCTTACTGATAGAACCAACAGCAATATTAAACACACAGAGATACTGCCACCGATAGACCACAAGTCATTTGCAAATAAAAGAAACTGGTAGTTTGAAATAATTAGTTATAGCTGTCATCAATGGGCTCTCTGTCCCCATAGTGCCGAGAGAAAACTGGCATATAAATGTAGACAGAGTATACATTTGGGATATCAATATCCCAGAATATTTTCAGTACCAGTTAATTAGAAACAAGGGAAGGCTTGAAAATTCATGTTAGCAGGTCATTTATAAGTGTAGGTGGACACATCTTGTTCAATGATTGACAAAAATAGGGATTGCTATCATCACAATCAAAGCTCCCTCATACTATACAGCACCATAAATTAGTCAGGGTTATGTTTAATATAATTGTCCTTTTAGTCAACATAGATGAATAATTTCATCACTTATTTTTGTAACAGATCACAGTCTGAACTTGGAGTTTCAGTAAAATGCTGTAAACCTTATCCAGGTTCTGTGAAGACCCACAATATTGTTTGCTAGTATTTCACTAAATTAATTAAAAAAAGGTTTTGGCAAATATATGTAATTTGATACACGGGTAAACCCCTTCATCCCTCCCCCCTTTTTCAAAGTATTTTAAAAAATATAGGCACATTTTGACGCAGCAGCAAGAACTCTGTGTGTGTTGCAAGGACTGCTGTGCAAGAGAGCCTGGAGAGGCCTCGGAGGCTGGCACACTCCAGGGGGGCCACAGCCCAGCGCTAGTCCCCGGAGCACCCCACGCAGAGCATGGGAAGGGGGCGGTCAGGCACCCCAGAGCCGGGGCCAGCGGGCACCCCCACCGAGGGACTGCAGCAGCCAGGATGCAGTACCCTGCAGCTTGCCAGCAAGAAGTCCTGGGCATACAGGTAAGTCCCAGGTCCCCTTCCTCTTTGCAACTTATTCACAGCTGCTATCAAGCATCCTCCCAGCCCTGACCCCTCTGACAGCCCTGCATATCCTTTCTTCCCCCATAGCAAGCAGAGCTTGCTCTCCAGCAGTCTCGCACCCAGAGGAGGTTTGGGTGCCCCTCTGGGATCCACCGCTAGAGAAGGTGCTTGGGACAGGCTCCATCTTCATTCCTCTTGGGTGCAGCTGCACCAGAGGCAGTGCTCCAGGAGCCCGCTGTCGTGGTAGAGGGCATTCAGCCCAGAGGACTGCCCTGAGTCGATCCAGGGTACGCCCTCAGCAGGTGTACTGAGAACATCAGTCCTCAGCACCCGCTCCCCATTACAAGAACTACATGCTTACTAACGCAGACCTGGGCAGAGGTATACGGGATGACTGGTCCAGAAAGGCTAAAGAAGGGTGCGTGATTGTGTGGGGGGGTACACTGCACTTCCTTCTAAGCACATCTTGTACGTTCTCCAGCGACCACCTCAGAACCTCAGAAGCAGCATGACACTGAGCGCTGCAGCAGGAGAACCTAGCGTTCCCCGTTCCTTCCCCAAGGGATTCATCTTTCCACTTACACTAAACTGAGCACAAGCAAAGAGGTTTGGCCTGAACCATAGCTGTTTATTATAACGAGGGTAAGGCAGAAAAGCAGCGGCCTGGCTCTCCACCCCCGTGCAGGTGGCCCACTGACAGCATCTCTCTGTGTTCAGAGCAATAAACACACTGCCTTGAAATATCAGGCTATTTTCTTGTGCAGCCCTTGTGTCCACAGGCAGTTTGTTTTCTTCTGGGCTAGGCAGTTTGCAATACGGATATCCTATTCCATTGCCAACGGAGCAATCTCTGCAAAGCCCTTTCCTAGAATTCAGATGAAAGAAATACTTCATAGTAAATTACTGAAGAAAGGCTTTATTATAGAGCCTTTTACCCAGCAGGAGGCAGCACTTTACTACAAAACCATCGAAAACTTAGGAACATTTGCGTTTGACCTTAGGTAAAAACTAGATTTTGAAGTGAATTGAACTGAAAAAAAAATCAAAATAACACCCATCATCTTATGCCTGTCTCCAGTAGCTTTGATAGAGGTTTGCACAGAAGTTACAAGTGGATCCTGCAGTACTAATCCTCCACCTAAGCAGGGGAGGGTGGCAGAAGGTGCTGAGCCAGCTACATGGAGAGGGTGGGAAGCTCGGAGATCTTTGGAAGGGAAATTCCACATTTGTCCTGCATTAGTTGCAAATTGGACTGTATTAATAATGGATTATGTCAGATTCAAAATTTGTTAGTTTTGATTTTGTGGCCCTTTTGTCCCTGGGGATACACCGTAGAGAGAAGGGGGCTTGATCACGGATGGAGAAATACTGTTCTGGGGAAGACATCTCCAAGCAAGGGCTTTGTAATGCAAATGCTACTTCAGGACAACAACATGCTGCAAGAATCATGACAAGAAAACATCACTGTTTTACACATTGCAGGACCTGTGCCAGAAGCTATGGAAAGCATGTGTACTTTTAGGTTCAAGTATGCAAGTATTACCGGCAGAGTTGGAAGAAAGACTTTTTGACTTTATTTTGAAGCAGAACAAGACTCATGCAGACTCTACGCTCTCCTGAAAAAATGCCAGACGTCTCCTTTGGTGTTACAGTGTAACCCATAGAAGTGATCAGTGTAACTTGATTGTTCCCTTTTAAGCCTATTTGCATACATCATTATCAAAAGAAAATTCACAGTTTACTATAATTATAATTTTTACTGCACTGGAGCTGAATAGGAGACCTAAATAATTCAATCAGCTGAAAGCATCAGAATATCAACCACTTACCTGGACAGTTCTGATTCTCCCATGTCCATATCACACCAAGATAACCAATACATGATTTCAGATGAGATGAATTTCACAGGCTGTGCTCCCCCAAATATTTTCTCCTTCCCTCTAGTGACTCTGGAACAGAATGAGGCCTCCCGTAAAGGTCTTTGCTCCTTTGAAATAACCCACCATGCATGCAAAGCTTAATACATAGCATGGCTTAAAACCAGCTGCCGCACGCTCTCCTGTTTTCCTTGTCCAGCCAGAGTAACACCTGCTGCTGCTTAGAGCATCTACAAACGCAGCCCCGTGAGGAGATGGGGTCAGCTGTAGTATCACCTCTGTAACTCCAGAACAGCTGTACCAGATCAGAGCAAACATTCCTGCTGCTCAGCATCCTGCTCCCAACAGTGGTGGGACTCTTTTTGGAGAGCCCAAGACCAAAGCAGGCCACACAATGGCTTTCTTCAGGTGATCATCCAGCTTTCAGCAAATTCAGGATCTTCATGGACTAGAGCCAATAACCTTGTACTTTTGGGTGGACTTTTCCTGCTGAATATTTTTGGTCTGTGAGCCTGCATGAAATTTCACCATCCAGCACGCCATGTCACAAGGAAGCCCTGAGCCACCATCTCATTCTTAACACCAACAAACCCCACACACACTCTCCATACCCCCAGCTGCCATGGCCACCCATTTTATAGCTCTCTGGCACCTGCAGCTTATTACCTAAACCCTGGCAGCTGGTTTTCTAAGCTCTGTAAGCCCAGGCACTCACTGCTGTATATGCACCTCAAGTTCAGTTGCTCCTTAGGAGGTGAGAAAACCTGGTTTGCTTGATCATTAATTGGAACTTTCTAGACAGTTTTGACAAAGTCCAGCTGACTGCTTTGCAATGCTGTTTTTCCCAAGTCACATTTTGGGATTCAGCTATGATTAATGGATAGTGTGCTGTGTAAGCTCACGCATCAGGCCAAAGAAATGAATGATGTTTCCAATGGGCCATCTCTGGGCCCGTCAGATTTTAGCCTGCCTAAACAATCTGTCAACATTTAAGAAGCTGCTGAAATCCACTGGTGGACAAGAGGCATTTCTGGCATTTTTGGACTTCATGTCAAGCTGTATTTGTTAACCCAAAATGCAATCATCAAAACAATATGTGTATATCTAGACCTTTCCTAAAATTACCAGGCCCGGTGGGAAATGCAGTGAATCCATAGTGTTTATTGACATTCTCTGCAAGAGGCAACTTGTTACACCAGCAGCCTCAGGTGCATAGTAAAGAACTTAGCGGTGCCTATGCATCCTTGATAATTTACGACGTATGCAGAGACACACTCCATCTGGTCACATCCCGCTAAGACTTTGCTCATCATTTTCTTATTCAGAATTACATGAAGGTCCATGAAACTTCTTTCTTCCCTCTTTTCTCTGTCTTTTATCTCACCTCCTACCGCTTCATACCTGTCACAGTGCTGTTCTGGGGGACACCTGAGATAACTCAGGTCCTAGAAGCAGGGAACCTCTACCATGGGGACACTTTATCCCATGGAAACTGTAAAGTTGGTAGAAAGGAGCTGGAAAATTCAAACCACCGTTATAGTGGGAACTCCTCGCCGGCTGGTGGATCACATAAAGTGCCATCAACACTTCAGACAAAGATGCCACACTGTGGACAAGTGTGAACTTCACTTATTGCCGGTGCCCTTGCAGTCATCTGCCTGCTTGGTGGTACCTTCTGAAAAGCTACATGGCAGTGGCTTCGTTAAGATCTGTCCTAAAGATCCTCCCTACCAAATAAACAGACAGTGTCCGCATATAAATAGGCATCTCTGCCAACGGATTTGTTCTGGCAAGCCTGATCTTTCCTGAAACAAATAGTGACTGCTACGTCGCACTTTAATCCCACGTGTTCAGGTGCTCGCTTTCCCGTTGCCTCCATTAATCACAATCCAATCTTTTAGATGGAAAGAACAGAGATGAACTTTTTCAAAGAAAAATGAAAAGAGGAGTGGACTAGAGAAAGTGACTGATATAGATGCAGAAGTCGAAAGAAAGGTCTTGCTATACCGATATTAGAGCCATAGATTTAAAGAAAGGAAGATTGAAAGGAAGAGGCAAAATATAGTATACCCAAAGCCCTCAAATGCGGCTGACAGCCGTTCATCTGGTTGAGGCTCTTGGGTAAGGCCAGGTTTACAGGACTGCAGCTGACAATATTTTAACTGAGATGGATGTATGTGGTGAATTCTTCAGGAGCTGTGAAAGTTTAGAAGGCCCATTAGCTGCCTTGAGGGGAAAAAAGACCTATTTTGCTCGTATTTTAATGGACTTGTGGTCTAGTTTGCTATTACACTGGATGGTATGAGACTCTGTGCTGCTCCTGACTGAAAGGGTCAGAAGAAATAAACAATGGAAACGTCCTGAAGATCCTGTTGCATTTAAGTGCTTAGATACAACTTCAGATTTCAGACAAGCCTAATGATCTTGAGTCATCTTCCCTTTGACTCCTCTGCAGTGAGTCAAGGAGCTCACATACCAGCTCCCATTTGCCTGCCACGCTTACTGTGCATGCCTCAAAAAGCTTTCATAGTGCCTGCTGGGCTTGTGTGTAAGGAAAAGGAGGCAGGAAACGTCAGTGCTGGGCAACTGAATTACTTAGGTGCTTTCCAGTGCCTTCATGCTGCCATTAGAAGATTTGCAGATGAGGACATTGAAATGATCAAGCAACACATAATTAAACAGTGGAACTCATAGCCGCAGGATGTTGTCGTGGCCAAGGGTATGGATGTCTTTAAAAAGGATTGGGCAAAATCTCGTTATTAGACATAGTGTTTGGGAAGAAGCACCTGGTGTTAGAAGTCCCTGAAGCGTCTACTGGTGATAGCAAAGAGGATGGTGCAGAGAGGGGATCACTCGATATTTGTCTTCTACGTTCTCCTTAAGCATCTGCTACTGGTTGCTGTCAGAGGCAAGATGCTGGGCAGCTGGCTTTCATCTGAGACCATTGATCCACCCCATCACAGCCTTCCCTACGGTTAACAGGCTTATGGGCTTTATAGTTTAGTACCAATATTGATATTTTACACATGGGTTTTATTTCTCATTTCATAATGGTATGTACAACAGGCTGTTGATAAAATCGTAATGTTTTCCATCATCCTTCCCCACCCCCATTGCATTGCCCTTGTCAAAGACAATCAGAGCAGCAGGAGGCTGCGAGTGAGAAAGTGAGCTGCTGTGAATATGAACAGCTAATAGATAGCAGAAAGGGAAGCCCAAAAGCAGAAAGAAGCTTTTTGAAGAGGGCGACTGCTTTTCACATGCATTCCCCTTAGTGATTAAATGGACCGGGATACAGCCAGATGTGAAGCACTCAACAGAGCTGAAACAGTTTGCAAAAAATAGTTTTGAATACTCACCTTCTATTCAGTTTGCTGCATTTTGTTTATCCACAAAAGTATCTGGAGGGCTGCAAGGGGTTTACCAAGCTATTGATAAATTCTGGCCGGAATAACTTTGCACAGGACAAATGTTTCTCCCTAGCCAGCATTTACTATCTGGTTTTTTTTTTCCTGTCTGTCAGCATCAGCCATTCTGTCAGGGAGCAAAAGCAACAGCAAGTGGCCAGTAGTATGTTCAGCAAAGTGTCAAGTAATTTGTCCCCTAAAATTATCAGACATGTTCAAGGTAGTTGCAGGTACCCTGCGCTGGGCTCTAAGCAATTCTGCCATCCACCTATGCTTGTAGCATCCGAATGACTTTGGCTGATGCAATGAGATGAAGGCGGCTCCTGTGGCCCCTTCTTGCTGCTCCCACGTAGCAGGAAGAAAGGTGCTTCCTAACCTTGTCTTCCTGGAAGACAGGATAGTCAGAGGGTCGCAGGTAAGCCAGTGCTTAGGTTTTGGACACGCATCTTTCAGAGTACCCAAGTCCCAGGCCTTGGGGGTAGATTTTTTTAGGTTTTTTCAGAGGTCTTATGATGTTTTAGACACATAATTTACCTCTTTCATTAATGTAAGCCATCTGTCTGGTGCAGTGCCACCAGGACTAGTTTCTGGTCTTCCTGGCCGTGGAGTAGGAGAACTGTGGAGCTCGTCTGAAGTCCTGTTTGTCCTACTGATAGAAATCTCGAACTGACTGGGCCCAATTATCCTGGAGACATATAATGCTGGATCCAGATCTGCGAGGCATATGGTGAAAACACAGTGAACTCGATACTGTACAACCTCCGGTGGAGAGCCAACGTAGCAGTCACAGTCCCGTACACACATGGGATATGTTTAGAAAGCACCTTTGATTCTTTGCAGTTTGGGTTGTAGTCAATGTTTTAAAGGCATACCTTGTAGGTGTTAGTGGACAATGTGCTTCCACCATTTCTCTGATGCTGATGTTGGTCCTGATCACTTGCTGGTTGGGCAGTGGGATGCAGAAGGACTTCATCAAACCAGTTGCCATGGCAGGTTAGCTAAAGCATGGCCGGAGCAAAAGGGACCCTGATTTCTTGTTTCCTTCTGAATTCCTGATCTATTTTAGATTAACTTCTTCCCTTGAAAAGAGAAGAGCGGCTGTACTGGACTGCCGTGGGGCAGCATGAGAGTAGGACACTCACACAGCCCTGCCCATCCCTGCTGCATGTGTAACTGAACATCAGTGGCACCGACATTCCGAGAGCACCGCGGGTCTTAGTGAAACTTAACCAGTTGAGGGATTCCTACACATTAAACCCAACTCAGAACTGAATGTTGTAGCAACAGGAATGAGACATCACTAAGGTCTAACAAAGGTAAGAGAGCAGAATCAAGACCATGTAGAGGGGAAAACATTCATGATCCATCAAATGGGAAGGCAGAGCCTGGCAGGCTGTGCGAGTGCATGGCCAGGATTCAGCACTGCCCTCGCCGTGGTGCTGGGCCGTCTGAAACCCGGCGGTGGCTTCTCTGTGTCAGAACTGAGGCGCAGTCATGGACAGCTGGATAAACATACTCTGCTGTTGCCTAAACACCACCTGCATTGAAGCAAAGGATCTTCACACTTGCGTTCTTCAAAGGAAAAACAACACCACTTGCCACGAGTGGTTTCCCTTGGGCTGGAAGCCCCAAACCACAACCAGGCAGAGACCTTTGGTTGCAGATCTGTTTTGCACCTTGTGACACATGGCCTTCTACTGTTGTTTACTCTTCAATAAAGAATCATTCCACCGAATAGAGGTTTGTAGCCATTGACAAGAGTGTTACGTGGTAATGCAAAGTCATCTTTTACAAAAAATAAGTAAAAACAAAGGACCCTCTTACAGACACACATATTTTCCATGAATAACTGCCAGTAACTAGAAAACAGGTTTTTCTGCTCCTAACTTGGAGGCGTTGCCATCGCTTCTGTGATCATGTTTTTTTAATGATCTTTAACCACCCACTGCACAGTGAAATCAGGGAAGGGGCAGCTGCTCAGCACAACCCCGGGGCCAGACCATGGGCTGCAATGCCACCGACCTCAATGAGCGATCTTCTCTGAGGCTTACTGCCAGCAAAAGCATTGCCTGGTTTGTAAGGACCCCCTCAGCTTCCAGTTTCCCCATGCTTTATCTTGCAAGACAGGCAGAAACTGCATGTCCAGGTTGACTTCCCTGTTCAGGAGGAGCCAGAAGAAGTGAAGGGCAGGGCTAGAGGGCAGAGATCAGTGGGCAAAACTTGGCTCTTAAACAATAGCTATTACTTAAACATATTGGTACTTCTGTCCTAAAAAAGTCAAGTTATTTCAGTGTGTACTAAAAGTTGCAATTAAATGTCAGGATTACCTTTTGAATGCCTTGTATCCACAGAAGATGGACAGGGCAGTTATACTGGAGTATCCACATTTATAGAAGCAAATAAATCTAAATCTTTTGATGTCCTGAGGTTGTCTGAAACCTGTCAGGGCTCCCTGGGGTGGGGGGATCCACCAGCGGGACTGGGACTGGGACAGGCTCCTACAGTATCGCTGGGGCAGTACGGAGGCCTTGTGCTGGGCTGGAGTCCTGGGCAGGGGCAGGGGTGGGGGTCCCAGATGGGGCTGGCCAGGGACATCCAGGTCCTGACACAACCAACCCCAACACAAACAATTTAGAAAGCTCCAGGTCATTTCAGTGGAGCAGTCAAATGAATCAAGTCTGATTTTGCTTCTTTTTTCACCTAATTAGACAATGGGGAGATTTATGGTATAATTGAGCCAACTCAACGTTGCTGTAATTTGACATCGAATTAATCAATGTCCAGTTCCTTCACAGGTGCAATATAAATACTTCCTAACCAGTGCAGGCAGGCTTCTATGAAAAAAACCCAAACAAAACCCATAAAATTTGTTTATTTCCTGCTTCCTCCTATCATTTCAGCACGAAAAGCCAGCTGGAGTACAGTCACTGCCCCAAAGCACGAGAAGCAACGTTGCAGGGTGGCCACATTCCATGGCTCCCATGGGGTGGCCGCCACATGAGGCAGCCCCGGTGCACATTGCTCAAGCCACGGGTGATGCTCGAAGCTGGTGGGAGTGAGAGAAGCAGCTTTTCTCACCAAAATACTCCTCGCTGCAAACCTGGTGCCTGAGGTTTGAGTGGGGAGGGAGGGGTTTGTGTTTCTGCAGCTGAACAAGCCCAGTGATCGTAGGAAGCTGTAAAGGTAACGCCATGACAGGCAATGATCGGAGTAAAATTCTGGCCCTATTAGAGTTAATAGGAGTTTTACATTTGACCTCAGTGGGGCCAAGGATTTTACCCGAGGAGTATTAGTCATCAGTATCAAGATGAATTAGATGACTTGTCAACAAGAAGCAGGCAAGGTTATTCCCATGGGCTGCTGAGCTCAGAATCGGAAAAGCTGGAAAAATAATGTCCAGCTTATTCCATTTATATCCACAATGCATGCAACACTTGTATGCAATACCTAAGCATTTATCGCCTGTTTTATTCTGTTCCTGTCAAACACGCTGGGGAACTCTTTGTTCGGGGAGGTGGGAGGGAATTGTAGGGTAAAATGTCCTTGGAAAACTTCCCAGAACTGGGCTCAGCTCTCATAAACAAGCCCTGGGAAGGCAGTTTCGGTGTACAACCTATGGTTCATATTTCTAGGAAATACTGTCAAGCAGAGCTACTAACAGCCCCATGGAAGCACACACGGCTTGGAGAGCTTACAGCCCAGCCAGCCCTGCCGGCACGCTCCCGCAGCACTTTCTTGGAAATTGTTGCTCGGTTGGTTTGGAGAATGCGATCCACTTGAGACTTAGTAGACACAGCAAAAATGTCCAAAATTTTAATTTGAATTTTCAAGCACAGGCAGTTTAGCACTGGGGAGGAAACAACAATTTAATAAGGCGGTTTGTGGGAGACCGCTGTTGTTTGTCATCTGACTCCAGAAGGTATGATCCTGCGGTCCAGGCACAGAAATAGCCGTTTGGGCAGTAAAAACTGACCAGCACAGGATAGGTGTCAAGTGATCAGAAACAGCAGTTTGCAAAAACTTCACAAGAAGGAATACAAGAATTTTTCAGGGAATAATAGAACAAATATATTTGAAACAAAGAATAATTTGCTTGTGAGCAACAGAAAAATAGATGAAGTAGTTAAATTTGTTACAGAAATCAATGATTATGTGTCATTTGCCTGGCTAAATATCATTAATCTTCATATTTATCTTACAAACCTTTTACCATGGAACTACCTTGTTCTTCATGTTCCCTTGAGCTGTTGAAACCGGTGGTGTTACTTGTGATGCAACTCAGCCTGGGCAGCAGCTGTAAGCACTCGTGTGAGCTGCTCCTGTTTTACCCACTGCGCCGCCAGTTCCCCCTGACCAGGGCTGGATGCAGCAGGGACGAGCCAGGAGAAACCAGTCCTCACTGCTCCTCTCCCTACAGCCACGGGCACTCAAACCGTGCAAGACATGCATGGGAAATGGGAAGGTAAGAAAACTACAATATCTATATATTCTGGAGAGAAGAGAAGAAGAAGAAGGGAGCCAGCAGCAGAAGGGGTCCCACACTTTGCACATCTCAGGTGCAGCTGCTGCCCCGAGCACTGTGCGGCCAGCAAACAGGCGCTTGCAGGTCCCTGCTCCGACCCAGGCAGGGCACGGGTGAATCGTTGCGATCAGATGGATGTCTTGATAACAGGAGTCTGCACGGGGGCATGGGTCTGCGCAAGAGAAACTCATCTCAGGCTTACGGAGGTGCAAACAGCCATAACCAAAACAAGCACAGGAAGAAAGATGGTCATGACAGCAGAGTTTTGGAGGAAGGAGAAGGAAGAGATTTTCCCCATGAGAAAGTTTTCCGCAGCAGCTCATCACTAGCCACACTGCTTACGTAGAAGTCTACTCTTTGTTTGCTCTTCTCATAGCAGTCATCACAAGAGGAAAAACGCATGCAGCTGCGCCATACAGCGTAGCAAGGCTCCAGGGGCTACGCAGTACCACAGCAGTGCTTTGCAGTTTGTTTTAGAAGAAGCGATGGTAGCTGCTGATACATTTTTGGCAATCCTCTTGCCCCGCTGTAGATCATAGAATAATTTATGCTGGCAGGGACCTCGGGAGGTCATGCAGTCCGACTCCCATTCACAGCAGGGCTTTGGTCCGGTAGATCCCCTGTAGATTATACCAGTCAATGCTTTAAGCAACTGCAGGCCGTTGCCATTGCACACAGCTGGAAGCAAGCTCATCCCGCCACTGGACACCCCACTCTGCTCCGACTTCGCCAGCTCCCACCCCGCGAGCGGGAGAGTCGCTCCCTGCGTTGCGTTAGCCCGTGGACGGGACCCTCCTGTCCTCTCCACAAAAGTGCTACGTGATGAGGCTGGTCTACAGCCTGCGAGGTGCGAGCCAGCTCTTCTGTGCCAAAAGCCTCAGCTTGTTCCCCTTTGTCGTCATATTGTCAGATGGGTGAAGAAGTGATGCTGAAGTACCAGTTGTTCTTGAGTGTAATGTGAGGCCACACACTTGCCCAGACTTGGATTCCTCAAAGATACATGTGATGTGGCACAGAAATCATGGTGGACGTCAAGTCTTCCAGGAAAAAGTGGATTATTTTCCTTACATAAAAATGTTCATAGCAGCTAGAGCCAATATTTTGAAGAATTATGTTTCCTAGAGAAATTATGCTGATCTGTAAAACTCGGCTTAGGTTTGGAAATTGCTCGCATTTAGGAGTGTTTGGGTCCAGATTTTGGTCTGGTTTTCTAGCTGTGGGCTCAGGTTTAGATCCTAAACCTCGGTCTGTCCCCCTAGTATGCAAAGAGGGCTGCAGGGTGTCGGTTTGGGCTGGAAGCTCTCCCCATTGGCAGCCTGGGCTCCAGGCCACCTTGTGCCACAGGTCTGGGAGGCGATGCCTTGCCGTAACAGGGGGACCGGTTGGCTGAGCCCCAGCATCACAGCCAGGACCCCCCCAAGCTTGCCTGCTTTCACAGACCCCGTGGAAATGGCACTATTGCTGCCCCTGGGGAGCAGGAGGGAGCGTGGTACCTGATACACCAGGTGGGTTTAGTGTCCCGTACGGCCAGGGTTGGGATTTGTCCCTCTCTTCATAGGAGTGAGGCTCCTTTCCTTCGCCAAACACTGACTGACTAACAGGATTCTTCAGCAAAGGTGAACTCACCCCTCCACAGAGAGACAATGACATCTTTTGTACCACAAGTGGTGCAAGACAGAAGGCAGATTGTTTCCTGGCAGAGAGGAGCGGACACTCAGCAGAGTCCCAGCACTGCAGCCAAGGAGGGCGTTTGCATCCCTTTTTCCGAGAGCGCTGCCACACACACTCGCGTGCCCAGGGACCCTCCACTGAGGCTGCAGGGAGCTCTCGCATCATCCTTGCGGAGGGCTGGGATGGTTCCTGCAAGGGACGAGCAAACAAACCAAGAAAATGCAGTGCAGCGGGAACTACCAACATGTTCCCTGTTCAGAGGGCAGCAGCTATTTAAATTTAGAATGTTTCGATACATGTTATTTTAAAAAGAACCAATAAAAACTATTTATATATCTGCTCGAGAAGAAAGTTTGCAAGTGGGATTTATTTATTTTTTAATCTCCCTGCTCTCATCATAACTGGATTGTGTTTCTCCTTTTAGGAGGATGACTAGAATAAGTTGCCAGCTGAATTTCTCTTTTATTTTATTCCAAGCTTTAATTTAAGACAGGAGAAGTGTGGCTAAGCTTCTTATTTTATGCAATTATTTTTTGGCATAGAACCCGGGGTCTCTCTAACTACATAGCTATGCATTCCATATTGTTTCAATCACATTGAAATTGAAAGGAAGGGTGTAAGCGACTGGTGACAGCCAAG
Source organism: Fregata magnificens (assembly GCA_013389945.1). Classification (NCBI taxonomy): domain Eukaryota; kingdom Metazoa; phylum Chordata; class Aves; order Suliformes; family Fregatidae; genus Fregata; species Fregata magnificens. The sequence continues at coordinate 238,084 of WAAD01029317.1, read as the reverse complement.
TGCTGATGACAAAGCCTTGAGACAGCAGGTGAAGCAGAGCCACGATTGCCCCATGCATGAGTTTCACACTCAGACCTGGAACTCACTTGATGGTGAAGTGGATGCTCAGCCCCGATTTGTACACCCCCGTACTCTGTCAGATACGTGACAATATGCACTTGTACATACGCACACACGGATAATCAGGTGCATTAAATTGATGATGTAATGCGTAGGCGGCAGACTGAAACTTGGCATCAAGATTAAGAAATACAGACTATTTTGTCTGTAAAAAATGTTTTTAATAGCCAACTTACTGTATCATTGAACTCCAGTGACATGCCTCTGTGGGTGAATTCAGTGTTTAGTATAGGATGTAATTCTGGAACTTGAGTCCATAAATCCACAAGTTCACACCTACGAATTAACTTCATTCCCATTAGACTCAGTGGTGTGTCCTGTGGGTAAAGTAAGGATTTATTGGTCCAAGTATTGAAAACTAAATGACTGAAATCTCCTTTCCTCATCTGCCAGAGAGGCCGTGGAAATTTCCCATCAAGGTTTGGCTCCGCACTTCATTTACATCCAGAGGCAGCAGAGGAGGCGGCAGTCCGGTCTGCAGGCCTGCATTATTTGTATGGACATAATACGCAATTTACTGTAGACTTCTTCCCTGCTCCTTACACGCTGTATGATGTCCTGGAGCACAGGCTGTCTGCATCAAGCCTGCTTTGTACTCTGTGCATGAGCAGCCCTGAACAAACCATCCCATATCACCGAGATAACAGCAAATAAAGGGTCGCAGACGAAAAGGGTGCACCTTCCCCAAAACAAACCACTTTTGGTCTTCAGCATTAGGCTTGAATTTGACTTAATGAGTTTCAGAGGCATGAATTGTAATAGAAGTTGTAAGTATTATGATATTGTATTATTGGCACAAAGCATACTTTGCCTGATTCCATGTAAATGACAGGGACTGGGACAGAGGTCTGTACCAGGGAGCTCTGCCCGGCCAGGCGACCTACACAGATGTCCATAGACTTGCTTGGATAGACTGGTCCCAGATGGGCTTTCCATATTTTCTGTAACTAAATTTAGCTTTAACAAAGTTGTTCTGATCACTTTGCTACATTCTATGTTCTAACGCTCATCTCCACATTTTAGTTGTTACAAGAATTTTCAGGAATATGAACATTTCAGCATCTCTCTGGAGCGCTGAGAGCATCAGGAGGCCTGGAGCTGGTTAAGGCATTGCATGGGCCGTTGGCAGAGGTCTTCTCTTTCCCCTCTGACATCATTAGCGTCAATGCAAATTTATCTTTTAGATCTACAAACCTATGGCCGGCTTTAAAGCCCTCCCTAATTTTCCATCATCTAAGAATGCTTCAGCAACCACTTTGTTCTCAGCCGCTGGCCACGTGGTATGATCTATCGGCACTTCCTGCTCCAGTCAACATGGGAATGTTGGAAATAAAATACTGTCATTTCAGACCAGGGCTTGCTGACCTTCCAGAGCACTGATGCCAGGTCAGTTGTTCAACACGCGTTAGGAGCCTGGGCTGGAGCACTGGCTGAGACACGCTGCAGAACCCTCCTCCAGCCCATCAGTGTTGAGAGGAACCAGGTCGCAGGAAATACTGGAGATCCTCGAGCAAAGCAAAACAAATATACATGAACTCCTGCAGGAGTCGGGGAAGGAGTGCGAGAGCATAAGGAAGGAATTACCAGTTTTGTTTCACTGTCTCAAAGAGGATTTGGGGAGAATGTGGAGAGTTGGAAAATAAATGATTTGGGGTTGGTCCAGCTGGTGCTCGGTGGCCGAGGAGGAGGGGGACAGCTGGGTGGCACAGGCGGGGGGACCGGGACCTCTCCGGGCTGGAGGGATGGTTTGGAAAGGTGATATCAGGGCTATGGGTTGGCAGTGTCGTGGCTCCCTGCCACCAGAAGGTTACCATCAGAGCCTGGTCACCTCAAATTAATCCTGCCCCTGACCAATTTTGAGCTTGTTTGCTTTTATTTTCCACCCTGCACTCACTGCATCCTGCCCATGGGTGAGTACAGCAGAGCCGCAGCGTACAAGGTCTCAGCATCTTTCTGCCAGTTCCTTGGTGCACTGCTGTGCCCCGGGGCCATCATAAACATCATCGTCGGGTCTGGGAAATGATTAAAAAAAATGAAAAAAGAGACCAGCAAAGAAGCACAGACATCCCCACGAGTGCAGGCAACTAAAAAGGGGGACACAGAAACAGCAAACAGCCTGTCAAAGTTTAGCCTAATTTTTATTTCACTGTAAATGGAAACTCATTGCACTGGTACTGCCCCAAGGTCCATGGTGTTTCTCCCCAAAAGATTTGATGGTACTTTGATGGATCAGGTTGAGAAATACCCCTCTGGAGCTGTCAGCTCCGGCTGCTGCGAGGGACCGGGCAGCCCTTAGTTCTGAGCTGGCAGCAGAGCTCAGGCACTCCTGTGGTACCATAAAGAAACTAATTTTTTCTCATTCTAATTCGAGTAAATGCTCATTACCAAATGTTAGCATCTTACATGTCAACGTAACAAATTACAGAGCTCTGGTGGCTGGAGTGACAAACACCAGCAACACTCAGTGCTTGCAGCTTGTCAAACGCCAAAGATAAATATTTATATGGCATGCTACAAGACTCCAAGCTTTGGGCCATAAACCCTGTTGAACAACTGCATTAAGGAAGCAGGCACCAAACCATCAAGTTAAATCACTCAGATTCCACTCTCTCCACACCTCTTCCAGCCCTTGCTCAGCTTCACGCCCATCTTCTCCTCCCCACACACACCGCAGCAAGGACAGGGTAAGGGAAGGGAGATGGCCTGCCCGTGGCTGGGCTCCCCAGAGGCAGGCGAGCATCCCTGCTCCAGCCCAGCAGTGCCAGCCCTGCCACAGCTGCTGTCATGGCCCCATTTTCCCAAAGCGAGAGAAATTCAATGCAGGCGGAATAACATTTCTGAGCTGTCCTGGACCTCGTGATGACAGCTGAGAACAGGCTTGACTCAGCAGCGCCAGCGCTAGCTTTACTCGATAGACTTTAATCTGAATTTATTTCCCAGGTCATTCCTCTTGCTTCCTGTTCCCCAAGCGCTTATGAGGACACAAAATGTTGCCCATGTTTCTAATCGCTCTTCAGTTTTCTTGGTAATTCATTAAACCCTTGGAGCAGACCACTGGCAGGTCCCCACTGTCACAGTCGCCCGAGCAGCGCTGCCACCCTCACCAGCCCCTGCTGCCCTCCTGTCCACAAAGCCAGAGGCAAAGGCGACAGCCAAACTCACCCAGCAGCCACTACAGAAAGTCGACAGGAGAATATTTCAGAAAGCAGATTATATTGCTGACTTTTTAATGTGCCATGCTCTGCAAGGAACTTTCAAAAATGCTGTGAGCTCCCTCTGCTACTGAATGGAAGATACATATTACAGTAAAAAGCATGACAGTTAATTTTTTTCCTGATTTTTTCCCCCCCCTTAACTGTCCCTTTTTGGCAACAACTTTTTGCAAGATACATTTTTCTAGGTTGGAAAATTGCAAATTTTATTTCTCCTTAGTCTTGAATGATCTCCAAGTTAATTTCTTCACCCGCAGGCTTCTTGTTAATTTTTTTCCCCTCTTTTCCTTCTTTGCTTTCAGTCTTTTCTACAGTACTTCCTCCGCTTTGGAATAATTTAAGAGCGACAAAGAGAATCAAACAAACTGGGAATTTTCCAGTTTTGGAGAAATTTTGAAAAGTTACAGAACAGAGAAGACAATTAAAAAAAGAAAGGAAAATAAATTTAAAAAATTACATTCAGTTACAAAGGGGAAAAAAAGCAGGAAAAACAGGGAAAATCAAAACAGTTAAATACTTAAAATTATTTTTCAGCAGTATTAAATCTTTAAAATTGCTCAATTTCAAACCTGAAAGAAGCAGCAAATTTGATTTTTTCCACAGACACACATAAACAGTAAAAGGATAAAGTACACTGAGGTTAAATAAGAAGGAAAATTACCTTTTTACAGACAGAAAGTGATTGAGGAAAGCAGAAAGTCCTTACGCGTTTGAATGCTCTCGGCAGTGTCCACAGCCACCGAGACCTTGTGGATCTCAGAAGCAAAGACTGAGGGCTTGGGATCCAGGTTTGTTTCTAACCACGTCTCCTGGCTTGCAGGCCATTAGGTTGAAGAAAAAAACCTGCATTTCACACGTGGATGTGGAAGCTGCTTCTACACCAGCAAACGTCCCAGTGCCGGGGAGCGCTCCCACATGGTGGCACTCCATCACCTGGTAGTGTCATTGAGGCATTAGACCTCTTGTGCTGCACAAAGCTCTCCCTAGCCCATGCCAACACATGGTCTTCCCCCCAGCTTCTCATGGTTGAGGAGCTGGTGGGGCTTTTGGAGGTAAAAGAGGTCCACGGTATGGCAGTGGGATGCTCCGAGCTGGAGCGGTGCCAGACACATTTAGTTTGCTGGCAAGGCCATGGAGGTGTCAGCAGCTCTACAGGTAGGTGGTGGCCTCTCGGCTCTCCCGCTCTCTAGCCTGCGCGACGGCGACGTTGATGCACTGAAGCCACTCCTCGGCGTTCTTCTCGTCTTTGGCCTTGAAAACATAGGTCTTGCTGTCGGTGAAGATCTCAAAGGCCCGGGGCAGGCTGCGGTCCCTGCGCTTCTTTGCCACCACTTTAACGCTCTGCACCTTGCTGAGCTCAATGGGGCAGTCGTCAGGGTCGTCCTTCTGAAACACAGGGAAGACAAACAGAACCAAGTTCATCCGGTAGAGCTTCCACCATCTTAATAAACAGTTGATGTCTCTAGAGCTGGGCTTGTAAACATTGCTCATGCGGGCAAATGCCCTGATGGGGACTTCCCAAAAGAGCTTTAGGGGAGTTAGAAACCCCCCTCCCACACAGTGCCACGCTCACCTACTGAACACCATTGGGTTTCATGGGGTGTCATGGTCTACTGTACCTAATGGCCAAGGGTCCACAGCGATGCCCACAAGCTCTCCCCTCCCAGCATCTGCATTTTTTAGTTCCAGCTTCAGCTATTAACATGGGCTTGGATTTTCCTTTCTCTGGCTTTTAATAATGGTGATCTTTGTTAATGGAGCCATGCACAACTCGTGTCGATGGCAAATGCTTCCTGGGTACAAAAATTAGCCAGTCCTCGGGGTCTGAAGAAAGCTCTCTTCTCTTAAGCAGTGATAAGTTGTTCCCCTTCTCAGAGTCTCCACCCGAAAATGGAAGCACCAACTCCTTTTGTTGGTTTTGAAAACAGAACAGATACCTTGAGTCTGACCCAGGAATGTGAGGGAAATCATGGCATTTCTCAGTGGGGAACGGAGGGTACAGGATAGCTCAGTTGCAATTTTGTTTGAAAATAAGTAGGTATGTCTAGGAAATCTTAGTGTCATTGCAAGAGATATGATGCAGGGAGCATATGAGATAGTTGTACAAAGTCATGGAATTTTCCTGCAGGAGAAGAGATTCATGAGCTCATGAAAAATGTACGAATTGCGTCTCCAGGTGAGAAGTTTAAGCCCAAGGTCCTGATTCCTCAAGAATATTTATGTTTCTCCTGTTGAGCTTCTTACACTTTTTACCAAGAGGAGTAAGGCTTTCCAAAAGCTTTCTGCTCCTATCATACAGGAAAGATCTGGACTGATCTGAGTGAGAATTAGTGGTTAATTATCTCGCAGGAGCTAAGCATGACTTGGGCGAGTCTGCAGTTTGGGAACTGCTGTCTCCAGAGCTGCTCTGCCTGCCCTAGCTCCGTCTGCTCTCCCAGCAGGCCAGATACGAAATGCAGGACCAGAACTGGGCAGGGAGACTTCTCCTGCAATAATGTCTCAGTCCTTCTGGGAAAGAACCAGGAATGTATTACTGTTCTAAGGAAAAGCTCATCTGAAAAGACCATCCAAAAGAAGTCCCAAGCCCAATGGCTGTGATTCCTCTCTGGGATTTGATAGTCCCCTACCCTTACCACTGATCTGCTGTTTTTCCACATCCATAATGAATACCCAGGATGAGTTTCCCAACTTTTGGAGTGCTTCCATGTTGCATACATATGTAACATTTGCAGTCAAGGTCTCCTACATTCCCGAAGTGCCATAATCCCTGGGCAATCCCTTCCTTTCTGACTTAAACCAGCATTGAAGTCCATCCCTTGACTGGAGCAGCTCTCCAGCAAGACAGGCTGGCACAAACCCCTCAGCAGGGCCAGCGGCTGGGTGAGCAGACAGACCCCTCCGGGACATGGGAGGTCCCTGGGCTGCAAATGGCAGTGACTGCAGAGCCATCGTCTTCCCAGCACATCTCCATCCCCTGGTGTTGCTGTTGCTTGTTGTGGGATGGGACATTTAGTTGTCTGTCTCATTCATTTTTTATCAGGGAGCCTATTCCAGACCCGAGAATTTTTCTTTAAATGGATAATTTCCTACGAAAATGTTCAATTCTGACAAAATGACTTTCTACGAACAATGAAGTTCATCTCCAACTTCACAGGGGAACAAATGTTTCCAGAGCCATCGTTGATTCCCCGTGCACGACCACGGGACCACAGCAGTGGCCCACCCTCCCCTGCTTCCACAAAGGCTGATTAAGGTTTTATCAACAGTATTAAGCTGGCTCTGCACTGAAATCTCACCTGGGATAAACAATGAAAATTTTAACACAGAAAATGCAAAGCAACAATAGACTCGAGAACGAAACCTTTGCACCCCATGAGCCAGACCCTTAGACTTAGAAGCCTATCTGGCAAAAATGATATATTCTCTTCATTACCACACAGTGTTTGACCTTAAGTTGCTAAAGAAAGTTGATTGTACCCTAGGCACATTTCTGTGAAGGAGTTTACCACAATTTTCCAGGAGTTTAGGATGTGGCTTGCTTTCAGACCTCTTATGTTTTGGCTTTCTCCTGCTTCCCCTTTACCCACTGGCCATACAGTTGCTTACACAGAGCAAATATTGTCCACATCGTTACTCTGACAAAAGGAAGGTTCATGGTGGGGCTCCACGAATAAGCAGGCACAGCCAGCTGGCCATCTCACAATACCTCCTCTGTGTTAGGTTTGTATTTTTAAGTGAGCAGCATGTAAAGTCCAAACACCCACGCAGCACCCAGCCCTGCTCCACGATACCAGAGATGACGGGGCAGAGCTGTCATACTCAGCCAGGCAAGCACTGTCCGGCCTCGAAGACTGAAACAAGCACCAGATGCAGCTGGGCAGGAGCCTCTACCACTGCTTTAGCCGGCCACAGCCTGTAGCCCTACATCTTGCAATACTTTTGGCACCGGTACCCGGCCAGCAAGGTGTGGGGCTGGTCCTCCTGCCAGGTGCCGGAAGGTGCGCAGGAGCAGACCTCCTGTGGGATCTGAAAGTCACATTTTTTAATCCAAACCACTTCTGTGAGGCTTCATACCTCCAGCCCTGCTTAAAGGGCTTAAAATTTTCTCTTTGGTGTCTGCAATAGTCAGCCCAGGGCACGTGTGCAACCTAAACTGGTGGGCTCAGGGTTGCTCCAGGCTGCAACCCAAGCAACGGTTAACGGCATGACTTGACTCCCGAATTTAGGCCAAAAATGTAGAAGTAACAGGATATAATGCACCAGCTTGAAAGACTGATTACCCAAGCACGATAACCCCGCTGCTGTTCCCATGGGGCTGGACGCCAGCCTGCTACGCTAACAAACCAGTCCAGGTATTTGTGTTCAACTTTAAAAAAAACCAAAGCAGCTTTGAGTTTGCCAGTCAGAAAAGGAAAGTTAATCTATATGAATTACACTGTTGAGCAAAATCTGCTGTTCAACAATCTAATCTGCCAGCTTCGCCCGCCTGCCACGCGTTGCACATTCCCCACGTGAACACAGGGAGCACTGGGAATGCAAATCCAAGGAGGTGATTTCTGCGTGCTAATTGCATCCCAGGAGTAATCGAGGTATTCTGATGTGCCTTATGCCTGGCTTGTTTGGAGAGCTAATTAAAGCCATTCCGTTAAGTACCCTTCTATAAGCCAATCGACTTGCTAAAAAGTGGCAATTATTCTAGCACTCTTTCAAACGGGAACATCAGCCAGTACCGAGCTGCAGCTATGGTACACGTATGGCTTAAACTGTCTTCAGAATCTCAACCTAAACACCAGAAAAAGTCACTATGAAGTAAGGAAAAGGCTGTTTCATGAACTACTTGCATTCAGGAGGATTGTATTGTCCCATGAAAGGCACATGTTCCTCCTAGGCAGGACACCCTGTTGTATTTCTTGTAGGAAGGGGCTCAGGAAGCCATTTAAGCAGCTTAAGGAGCTTCACTAGGTTTCTATAATAATAAAGATTATTTACCAGAAATATTAAGGTTTGGCTATAGTTGGAAGATGCTGCTATTTTTAGACTAAGAGAGACCTCTTGTAACAAAAATAAATAGACTATTTGGCACAATGTTTGATAATTCTCGTGAAAAGCTGAAGAAAATTAGTTTCTAATAACTGACAAGTAATAATTAATGAGGACTGGATTCAATTACCTGCTCTTCCATGCCCTGGGACACACTTGTCTCTGAGCCCTATCGGTATAAATTTCAAACAATTTCACATAAATTTCAGCAGAATTTCTCTGAATTTAGATGAGGACAGAATTGAAAGCAAAAAAACCTCCATTCCTTTGGGAAAAAAGCATTTTGGCATCACCTTGCTTTAAACACACTTGTATTTCCTGCACAAATAACACCAATTATAATGCCGTCATCTCAAGAACAGTTATTAATGTATAAAAGCAGGCAAGACTTTCAAAAAAGGTGAACAATTGCTTGATTTTGGAGACTGCCCTGAGGTGTTCAGAAGGGCCTGACTTTCCAGATATGCCATCTTCCCCCCAAACACTGCTGGTCCCATGAAAATTGGGGACCCAGAAATGGCAGCTCACTTGCACCACGTTGGCTGCGGCTGCTACATATCTTGCTGTCCTATGCCATGCACTTTGCAAGTGGAAAAAAAATATTTGCCTGAGCAGAATTTATTGAATTTGTGTTTGTTCAAGGAAATAAAGAATCACTGGTCAAGACTGGGAACTATTTTTTAACCCACTGTAATTCCTTCAGGAACAGAAGCTTTTGCAATATCCAAGAAGTGACCCTGGCATGCCTCGAGGCACAGGGAACGATGCTCAGGCACAGGTCACCAGCTAGTAGGGTATGAATTACTGAGACATGGGAGTCGCAGTGCTGAGCCCTGGGCATTTGTTGCCCGAACAAGAGCAGCGTCAATATAACACTCTCGAAAATCTCACGTTCTTGATCCAGAGAGAAAAATATAACTAAAGCCAGTGTGCAGCCTCTTGGCTGAAGTTAGCCATGTGGCGTACAGAGACCCTGGGCAAAGCTAGGCAGTAAAAACCTCCAGGAAATGGTGTTGCGGAGGAGGGAAAGAGAGAAATCAAACTGATGGTCTTCTGACTTACGGATTTTCCTTTCCGAAAAAGCAGCTGGTTGCCAGCCAGTGTGAAGTAGCGAGTTTTCCACCTTTTGATAAACTTCCACCGGACTTGCTTCTCTTTAAGCTTGCCTTCGATCAGAGGTTGGCCATCCTGATTTACAACTGGGGAGGTGAACACACAACGAGGGGGTTATTTCTGCCCTCCCTTTGCCCCAGCCAAAAGCCAGGCTTTTGCTGCGATGCAGAAAAGTTTTTTTGCAGTTTAGCTGTGTCAGCTCCAAGACCACATTCCTCCTGACCTCAAGCATTCAGCTGTCACTTCAGAAAGACATTTCAGTCCTTAGTCATGTTTTGCTTGGGAGGCCTAGCAGATGGAGCTGACAGCTCGGACTCCTCTGTCCATCACTTTTTCTATTCCCTTAACTATCACGTACTTATCCCCACCATTACGCCTCCCAATTGTTCCTCAGCCCTGCAATAATAATTTATAATTTCATGGAATTGAAAGTAGGCATTTATGTTGTCTCTGAGGCTTTAATCCACACTACAGAGTTCAGTACAGTTATATTCCTGCTGTGCAGTACTTTGGACAGGAATATTTTGAGGATATCACTCTCCATTAACTGCAATAGCTTGCTTCAATGCAGCAGCAGCCCTACGGAGAAGGAATTAAGAGCCAGCAGCGGGATGTCCATGTGGGGCTGAGAGACTCGGCACCATCCTACTGGAACAAGCATCAACCTCTCATAGGTAACTCCAGCCCAGAAATGTGACTTTTTGCTGAGAAAGGGGTTGGTGAGCCCCAGGGCTTTGTCTCCCAGCCATGACCCTTCCCGTCCTCACCCTCCCAAGACACAACTTCCCTTGGGAAAGGGCTGTGTTTATTATCAGCCCAGTGTTTGAGCAATAACCTAGCCCTGCATTTTGTAGAGGTCACTCCCTGTTACAGCTTTATTATCTTTTCTAGTTCTCTCTTCAGGAATATTTCAAAAGTCATTTAACATTAGCAATCCATTTTGTAAAAAAAAGAATCCTTACAACAAACCCAGAGTTACTTAGGTCCTGTAAATCTCACAGCACTGACTGGTTGGGAATGTGAAGTTTTCTATCACTTTTGCATTTCTAAAATAACATAATTTATTTTGACATCTGGACTGCCAAAGGCCAGAGCAACTCACAGCTTAGCCCCTAGGGTCCCGGTGTCTGTCCTGCTCCCTCAGGAACAGTCAGGGTCTTTTCATCATGTTATCCATTGAAAACATCGATGTTTTTACCATCTTGTGGCAAAATTAGCTTAGAAACTATTAGTGTGTCATTGGCCAATAACACTGCCTCGCCTGTACCCTGGGTGGTAAAAGCTAAATCGGCATTTCTGCCACGTGTGCACGTAAATGCTGTCCTTACTGAGCCTACTTTAAATACAAGATGGGTAACTCTGCCCAAGCCAAAGACAAGGAAGGAGGAGGAGGAGAGACAAAAGCTTGTCCCCCGCAATGACCTGTGCTACAGCGTGTTGCCCAAGAATAATCTAAAATGTAATTAAAAATACGTAGTGTACAGTATAGAGTTCAATAACCATAATCACTGTAATCGGCATGGAAGCAGAAATACAAGCACACTCAGCTCCCTTCCCTTCAGCTCAGCCACTTTCCAGTCCATTCATCTTCTATAGTGGTCTGAAAAGCGGCTTCAATTTGCCTTAGAAAAATAACTTATGTTTGTAATGGTAGATTTTCCTTCAATCAATTCCCTTAAAAATAAAAACCAAATAAAGTCTCTAGGAAAGGAAAGAAACCCTTTTTTTCTCTTATTGCAAAATTATTGCTATATTTAAAATTACTTTCAGAATTCAAAGCACTGCGTGACTATTGGGAAGCCTTGCACTTTCATTTACAGCGCGTTTATAAGGTTGTGGCCATCTCTACCACCAGCCCTGTGACCACGGTGCTCACCTGTGATCAATATTCACTGGCACTTACCTCAGCTGGAAGCACGCGAGGTTTTGAGAGCTCGAAGAGCGTTCCCAAACCTTGCAGGCAAAAAAGAATTTTCCAGCACAAGAAAAGCCCCGTGACCAAGGGGATCACCATGGGCTTTAAACCACAACCACAGAGCAACCTCAAGCCACTGCCCTTCATGTATGGAGCAAGCAATTTAAAAATTCTCTAATACCACGGCTGGGTTTCTTTTTCCTTTCTCTTCTATTTTTACACAGATAGATAGGACATGATGGATCAGATAGTCTGAAGAGCAGTCCAAGGCATAAGCAGTCTGACAATGGATGTTTTTTGATCTGATGTTTGATTTGGAGCCCTTCCCAGCATCTGTCAGATGGTCAGTTATCCTCTGGCTGGCCATACTTGCATACCTTAGCATGAAAGTTTATCCAGTAACGCTTTTGCTTGAAAGTGTTTGCTATGATCTGTGCGTGAGCCTTTCAGAGCCCAAAACGCAGCAGGTTGGTGTGATGCTGAGGATGCGAGGTGAGCAGGGTGGCCAAGCGCAGCCACCAAAGGTAGCACCTGGGGTTTCAAAGGCTTTATAGCTTTTTGGACACATACCTCTCTTCACTACCTCCTTTCTGGTAGAAGAAAAACAAACAACGCAAATACAATGCATCAGATTTAGATAAAGAATGTATTTTTTCCCCCAGCGTTGTTTATATTGGCAGTGAGGCAGGCTTTGGAGGTCTTCAGTGTGTACTATTTCAATTTGCTCAAGAAAGACTATAAATATTTCTGTCTCTGTAGATAGGGAGTTTTTGGAAGGAGATAGACTGAATGAAAAGGGGGGTGGCTAAGTTTCAGCTTCGATGGGGAACTGCAGCTGTGATTTCCACGATAAAAACAGGTCACGCTCTGCTCCTCGCAGCCTGCTGCATCCCTAGCTCAACGCACCAGCTCTTTTCTGTATATTTTCATGACAGCACCGATGCGTTACACCGCCCAGACTGCCACGGGACAAAGTAAAACAGAGGCTTGCTTTCTCTGTGCATAATTTTTGTCACTGCAAAATGGCACAAATTTACAGGGAAGCTGGTTTGGGGCTGCACCCATTTCACAACACACTCTTTAGCAGGATAAAGCCACATTTTACAGTGTGCCCCTTAATAAAAACTTTGCAATTGTGTTAAATATTGTTCTCAGAACTACTACAGATACACGTTTTCACTTGTTTTAGAGATTTCCCCAACTGACAATCTTTTCTCCCTAGCCTTTCAGAGAAGCGTGGCCAGGGTGGGGGCTGTTTTCAAAGAAATATTCAGTTTATGTGAAAATCCTGGAAATGGGACCAAGAAAATGCACAGCTGAGGGGATTTAAAGTCTTCCTTGGCTATGAAGATGTTATGACGTGCAGTGACGTGGTGCTTCTGCAATAGCTCTTTGCTGAGGGCGGCTGCTGGCAGCCTCTGTCCTGCCTCCGTGCCCTGGTGTGCTGCTGGGGATGTGCACAGGAACAACACTCAAAACGATGGATCTGGGGCTGGATACTACATCTGGGGTGGGGCTTTTTAAACCCTCTGCTGAACAGGCTGTGCAGAGGGGGATAGAAAAGGCCACGGGGAATCTCCCTGCTCTGTGGCAGGGAAGATCAAAACAGGGCAGACCAAAACGCCCAAAGCCCATACATCCCTCTGCCTCCCTGATGTGGGTTTCTGAAGCAGTGGTCCAGGGCAGATGCCCTTGTGAAGGAGACTCGTGCCATGCGGTCTACGCTGAATTTACACTCATATAAAACATGTAGAATTAACTGCCAATAAATTGATGGCAAAAAAATCCTGCATAGGCATACTCCCCATTTCCTAGACAAGAGAAACAATATCCTGTGGCAAAGTTCCCTAATAACAACTAACCCTGGTCAAACAGAGCAGAAAGCAGCTGAAATCCAGCTCACAGAGGTAACAAGATGCACACAAGATATCATCAAATGCCACTGGACAAAAAAGTACTGGAGAAAATAATAATCCCTTTTGAGCAAGCAAAAAGCTGGTCTTTTTTCAGATAAACTTATTTCTGCAAAAAAACCTGGGTCCATCAGACTTGAGATGAGCCTTGGCTTTTTCACCCAAGCAGGACTGTGCAGTCATTTCTGCCTGTGGCTGCGCTGATACCCTGTTAGAGGGGACTCCATCTGCCAACAGCAGCTTCATGGGGGAAATGTACTGGGAACAGAAGGGCTATTTTTCTTTCTAAACAGCTTTCTAAGGCTGTATCAGGTATTATCTGGCATTTCTGCAGCTGAGATTTGCTGGGATACCCATAATGGTCATCCTTAAGAGTCATTCCTCTTTGGCAGCTGAGCAAAAGGACAGTCCCATAGGGCTGGCAGCTGTCTAGCAGGTCTGAGAACAAGTCCTCGTGCTCTCGTACCAGCCACTTCATCTTCTGGTGACTTTGTTCCTCATTTATAAAATCAGCATTATAGTTTGTCAGATTTGTGAGAACGGATAAAAAGTTTTAAATTTTTATAATTAGTTTTAAACAGCATCTAAGCTGATATTTTGCTTATTGTGCAAATGCCTCATCAGATTTCTAACTTAATGATGTACAGGGCAATATCTCTGTCATTCCCATAATTTGCCATTCACATGTGCACTCTCTTGGTGGAGGATGTATTCTCACCAGGAGAACACGCAGTTTGATGTCAGGAAATTACCATCTCAGCAGCATGTGGGTGACAATAACAGGGCATGGCTCCATATCGTCTCCCAAGATGAAGTGTCGGAACTGCTATGACAAAGTCTACCCAGTGAGAGACAGAGAGCAAAAAGCTGTGAATCTGAGAAACTCAAACCAGCAGCACCAAGTAGCAAGCTTTCCTGGAGTGTGCATAAAAGAAAGAGGAGAGAATTTCACTTTAATAAAAAATGACAAAGATAGGACAGGAAAAGAATTTTTACTCCTACATGATAGCAATAAAGAATTCATAATGTGCACAGTGTCTTTTAGAGCATGATGACAGCTGTATAAACATCTAGGTACAGCAAAAGAAGGACTTGATATGAAAAGACAATTCCTCAGTGGTTGGGTCTTGTGCATCTACCTGGCTCCTGATCCCACGGGAACAGCTTTGATACCGATTCCAGTTCAGTAGGAACATGCTTTAACCTAAACTAAGAAGGTGTAAAGCACAAAAAGTTCGGGGACCAGAAGATACTGAGATGGTTGGTGGTCAGGAATGCAACATGAGAAAGGAAGTGAATGTGCAACTTTGGCCTAAAGTGGATTTTTATGGCCATAATCTTTCAAAAACAGGATTTACTAAAGAAATGCTGATCTCTCTTTAAGCACCCGGTGGCTGGAAGCAATGCTAACAGAGCACTTCTCGTATACATCCACAAAGAAGCCCATGGGGAATTCTGATGTCAGCTTCCAAAGTCGCCATAATGAATCTGATGCCAGTATGTCTGAGGGTCTGATTAGAAGAAAAAGATCCATGAAAGATAAGAATGAAGCTCTTTTCCAATATTTTTCTAAGTCCTTTTGCTTATTTTCATTGCGGTTAACTTCACAGAATCACAGACTAATTCAGCTGGAAGGGAGCTCAAGGGGTCTCTCGTCCAACCTCCTGCTCAAAGCAAGGTCACCTATGGGGTCAGACTAGGTTGCTCATGAATTTATCCATCCAGGACTTGAAAATCTCAACAATATCTCTAGGCAAGCTGTTCCAATGCTTGATTATCCTCATGATGGGAAAGCTTTCCTTTGTAGCCAGTCTGAACCTCTCTTGTTCCAGTTTATGCCTGTTGTCTCTTGCCCTCCCACCACACACTACCGAAAAGAGGCTGGCTCTATCTTCTTGGTGACCTCCTTGTAGTTATGGACAGACTACTATGAAGTCCCTCCCTTGAGCTCTGCCTGCACCAGGCCTTGTCCCTCAGCCCCTCCTCACAGGTCAAGAGCTTTAGCCCCCAAACATCTTGGTGGAGCCTGTCCCAATCCTTCTTGGGACTTTACTCAGTCACCACTGTAGCCATTGAATGCCTGCTGTGTGCAAAGCAGGACTAAGTGCATGGAGCTCTGTTAGCAAGGGGCATCACAAGTAAATCCGTACTGCCTCAGAAATGCAGAGCTTTACTCTTCTGTCTGAACTCTTCCCAAAACCAAATTCAGTAGCTGGTGAGCCCCACTGCTTTCCATGGCAGAGCAGGGTTATATGAAAAAAGCATCTGCACTTCTAATACAGTTAGATTTTTTTTTTTTTTTAAATGCAATCAACTGCCAATTGGGGCATACACATTCCTTATACACATATTAATTATTGGAAGATTATGTCTAGTTTTAATTTCTTCACCTTGCATGAATAAGGACAAATTAAAAGACTTCAGAAAAGTGATACAAGAATGATTTAAGACTGATCTTTCATATGATTATTCATATCACGGGAAACTAATGAAGCGTACTCTCTGTAATTTGCCCAAGCGAAGATCAAGATGTGACATGATGAAGTCTACAAATAGAGATTTTCTGCATAGCAGGGAAGGGCATAATGTGATGCAGTGTTTAGAGCCAGACTAGAAATAAACCCACATTTTAACAGCGCGGTTACATTACCTGAGCAACAACTTAGGCATGTCATGGGTTCTCTTTAACTTGACTTTCAAAAATCAGGTTTAGACAACTTTAGAAAAATATGCAAAAGTAATACAGATCAAAGAGAAAACATTTCTTTGATATAAGCATTATTGGACTAGATTCTTTGACTATTGTTTTATAGAAGGTCAAACTAGGTGATCACATCATCTCTGGGCTTGAAATCACTCTGTGTGGTGGTATGCTGACATGTATGATGAGATCTTTAGCTTGAAAAAAAGAGTTAAAGGATTCAAAAGGTTATATTTACTATATATTTGTCATTACTTTTTTCTTCTGCAGAACACACAATAAAGCTAAAAATATTACCCAAACTCAAAATGAGGAATTATTTCCTATAATATCTATTGCTTCTTAAACCATCTCAATATGGAGACACTAACTCCAAAATCAATTTAACCCTCAAGAGTACCCATTGCTATAAGTGTCTATTGGAATTATTTTCTATTAATTGTATTTTGCTTTCTTTGCAGAACGAAAATGCATCAAGCTTTAAGTACTTTGGGTACTGAATAAAAAGTAAAAAACCCTCCAAACTCTTCCAAGATGAACTCAAGACAGATAAAAACCAAAGCATTAAATCTTGCATTTGATGAAACATAAATTCATCCACAAAAATTCAGTCCAATCATGAATGATCTCAATGATAATAAACTGCTCTTAACTTGAAAGAATGGAATGTGTGGGTGGCAAGCAGATGAAGATAAATACAATTAACCTAAGGGAATATGGATTCACTCTCTCTCATTAATCATCACATTTGGTTTTGCTGAAAACCTGGAAAGGACACATTACTGAATACCACTTTTTATAATTTTCAAGCAAGCATTATAGCTGGGATACTTCTGTTCACTAGATAATCACCACTGCTAGCAAAAGATAAATGTATTCAGAAGTTAATATGGTGTAGGCTATTCTGAGTGAATTGGCTTTTTTAAAGAGGAATTCATAAAAAACCCCCTCAGTTTTACCCGAATCATTGCCATGGGCACAATGTCTCTTCTGCAGCCCACAGGGATTACTGCAATTTCTTTGTAAGCTTCCAGAATAGGGAATGTACTGCAATTCCCTCTCCAGCTATCAAGTGGTTTTACTGAATTTTTTTGTGCAAGAGCTTGTGAAGCCAACTGTCAATACAGGAGGTTATGTTGAAATGAAGCTCTTAAAGGCCAGCTTTTCCTAACAAGAGGCACACACTGCATTTACCAAAATTTCAAATGCCTTGTATCTGTGCTTGAATGGTCATCATTTTAAAAAAAAAAAAAAAAAAAAAAAAGTGTAGCCTGGTTTTCCTAGCTCTGAGACCAGCTACACAGTTAGGGCACATACGTGTATTTGAGCAGATGAGCAGGATTTGTGGGAATGCTCTTCCTGGGTGGCAGGAAAAAACAATTCGGGATGATTTAACAGCACTTCTGGAAAAGCGTGGTTGTATAAGAAATGCTTCGCAATCAGAAGAATGCATGAGAAATATTCAAACTTTCTCTGGGTTAATTGCCACTTTGAGTACATCCACCACATTGCTTAAGCATAACTGCCTCTCCTCTCACAAACTCAGCCTCCAAGTGTAGTCCAGCTCCAAAAATTCTCCCAGCTACATCTGAAAAAAACATCATTGATCTGGCATCCTAAGGCAAGATCAAGGCTTTAAGGCATAATGCTTTCCTAAGTCTGGAGGATAAATGGCATCTTGCAACATGGCATCCAAAAAATGCAACAAAACCCAACATTAACAAAAACCAAAAGACAATAATAGACAAAGAATTTGCCTCTGAATTCCTTCTTAAAGAAGAATTTGGTTGCTAAACAGCATTGCTGAGAGGGAGAAACTACTTTCTTGTCTTTCAAAAGTATTTGAGATTTCAAAAGGTCTGTCCCACTGTTTTACATGTTTAGATGTTTTACGGCCTTTACATTTCTTACCAATTCAAGGAGACCTCTGCATCCTCTTTCTTGTCTCAGGTCTTATAAACCCAAAAAGACCCTGGAGTCTCTCCTACTCTGGTACGACTTTTCCCAGCTGCCACAGCTCTACATCACCAATACTAAGGTGAATTTGTCATTCACCTGCAGATTTTTATTCCATTGAGCACTATCTTCCACGTTCCTTTCCTATGCCTGAGCTTTTTTATGACCTATACAACATTTTATTTTCTTGGGCTTCTAAAGGCTTTTAGAGCTGAGAAGCAAATTACGATATTCACAATGTGCCTTTCTTACAAAATTTTCTTTAAACTGAGACAACGAGAGTAATTGCTCATAAAAAGGACAGTTACAGTCCAAAAATATTCTGTGCCTAGTTCCTCCTGTTCCTGACCATCCTCAAAGGCATCCCTGAACTCTCAGCCCTGCCTCTAAAACAAAGGGTGAATGGTGATTTTGTAGATGCTGACATTCATTAGTCTTCTCCCTCCTCTCCTGAGCTACAGCAGCAGAGACAGCCTGGTGGCTGGGCAAAGAGGAGGACAGGCTGGAAACCTTTCTGAACAGGGGAGGGGCAGGCAGACCTGTGGGCAGTGATAACCCTGCAAACTCCAGGCACCACCCTTGGTGCCATCAGTGCTTGAGGAGGGAGAACCTTCTTCCACATGTCCAGGCATCCGCCATGCTCTTGAGTACTCGTGGTACTCGAGAAAAAGAAAGCAAAGTCTCAAGTTATTGCATCTGCTGAGAAGGCAGCATTTCACTTAACACCTTAGTACTGTAATTGCATTTTTTTCCATTGGGCTTTACTTGATATCATACAGATACAAGCTAGAAAAAAGGTAAATCTAAAAAAATTTATTTGTTTTTCCACCCCTAGAAGAGGCAGTATAATTTACAGGGGCCTAGATAAGTACCAGCATATAGGAATGAAAGTTCTGCTTTCCTTTGTACCCGGACCTGCTGGGCGAGCTTGATGAAGGCAGACCCCCTCGCTCAGGTGGCCAACTGCTCCCGCACTCGCACATCTCCACGCAGAGCAGATTTTGGCACTTCTTGGGAAGGACAGAACTGCTGCGCTGCCGGGTGGAAACCACTCAGGCTGGAGGGCAGAGCTTTGAATACATTAATTCCTTCCGCTGACCCCCGCATGTAAACGGAGAACTGTATTTACATGCTCAGGGAAGTGGGATCAGCATTTCATTGCAGCCTTTTCACAGCAGCTAGGGGAAATGGTGAACCCTTGGGAGCGACATGACCTTTTCCCTCATCTCTGTGGGATATTGCGACACCAGATCTACAACCTACAACACTGTGACGTGATTTTTCACCAGCCTGAAACAACGATGAATAAGCGAGAGGCAGCGTGCCAAAGCCCCCCGCTGCAGGCACTCCATGGCAGGCGTTATGCTCCCATTTCCCAAAGACCATTAGTGTCAGGCAGAGTATACAGTTTACCCTACTCGAGATGTCAGTTCAAGTGCTCTGCAAACAGACTCAAGAGCCTCTTGGTTCAGAGCTCATGGTACAGAGACGGTCACCACTTTCGTAAGCTCTTGTACTAATCAAAGAATACTGAAAAGCTCACTGGGAATTGCTGCCTGCTGTCGCAGTCTTTTATTGCTGTTTGCCTTTAGTTCAGACCCATTTGAAAATACCAGCTCTATACTGGTCGTATCGATGGGGTCTGGATCCCAGTCCCAATGTCGCGCTCCTGGCAGCAGAGCCACGGTGCTGTGCCACACGGGCCTCCTCGCACCGTGTCCTGCTTCCAGCCCTTCTTAGACCTCCCCTTGCAGGACACGGTGCTTTGGCAGGAGAGCAATATGGAAGCAAGGTGTCAGCTGTCCTTTGATGTCTCCAGACTAATGTCATCAGCAAAACCCATGGCATCAATGAGGCAATGGTGTCTCATGTCACCCCCAAGGTTTGCCTTTGCCACGTTCATCTGGTCTGTTGGCTCTAATACAGCTGTCCTACCAGTATAATCAATAGCTTGCTACAAACACTCCCATTTTGGACTAGTTAAATGTCTCTGAAAATTCAAACCAAAGCTATTTCATTAAGCTTTGAAATTTTAAGCAAGAGAGACTCCTTTTCTTTGTAGCTTGACATACCTCTATCACTGATGTGATGGACAAACCACAGCAAGACCACGGTATTGAGATGAAATTTCAGCTCAAAGCGTGATTTCTTTTATGGTTGTTGAGTCCCACAAGAGTTGTGGAAGGAGGAAGATGGTGAAACACCCATGAAATGAGCATGGGCAGCCCGGCCTGCAGCAGAAGCTGTGCCACTCTTGTAAGACTTACTAAATTCAGGGTTGATGAAATATAAAGAGAGGCTAGCTGTTAAAATAAATAGCTGAAACAGCCAATTATTGAAAGGCTTTGCCAAAATTTTCAAAATTCTTGGCCAGAATTGTCCAGGCTTTTACAGAGTGGCAAAAAACATCTAAGAAAAAGGCAATTCCTCCAAATTTCAGTACGCTGATCTGAAACACATGGGTATTGAAAGGCTTCAAAAAAAAGGTCACTAGAATTTTTTACCTGGGAAAAAGTGTATTTTCCACTCACCCCGTTTTCTAATATAGCTGAAGTATTATGGCTGTTCTTAAGCATTGCCTGTTCCTAAGACGACGATTACTATGAATTCAATTATATTAAAGCAAGTAATTCTGAGAACAAAGACAACATGAATTGGGTGTAGCATCTGGGCCAATGTCCCCTGACATGTGGCATCTGTGCAGTATCCAGAAGATCTGGGACATGGTCCAGCAGATGCAGCTCCTTTATCTGGACACTGCAAGATGGGTGCACATCCCTCCCGCTCCCCAGGGGTTAGTAGTCATACAGATTTATGAGTCTACATTAATTTTGGATCGTATCCCTCTAAGCATACACCAAATAAGGTTTGTGCTTGACACTATAGCTCACCAGAGATGCTGAGACAAGAGGAGTTTGATGGAGAATTCCAACTAAAATAGACACGGCCTGTGCTATGCTGGAAAGTTTGCTTTCCTTTTTCCCCAACCTCTGCCGCCACCACCAGAGACACAGCGT
Organism: Fregata magnificens; assembly: GCA_013389945.1. Taxonomy (NCBI): domain Eukaryota; kingdom Metazoa; phylum Chordata; class Aves; order Suliformes; family Fregatidae; genus Fregata; species Fregata magnificens. The sequence continues at coordinate 217,097 of WAAD01029317.1, read as the reverse complement.
TTTCTGTGAGCTTCGCTCCATCCTCCACCCACCACAGGTCCACCACCAGGCACAGCCCACCAGTGACAAAGGCAGACCACTTACCTGTTGCCTTTTCAGGGTTATTGCACATGAAGCACTGCCAAGTTCCTGCTTCCTCGCTGTAGCCGAATAAATCAAAGAACCTCACTTCTTCCAGGTGCATCTGCACATGGTCCAGGTCCTAGGCCAATAATGAGAAAAACCAAACTCACTCACAAGGTGAACTGCTGCACGGTTAACAGCTCGTAACCCAAAATCACAGAGGGATGCACAGTGGGTGCCAATGAGTGTCCTCTTCCGTATGTCTCCTGCGGGCAAACAACCTGCCAGGGCAAACGGCAGGCAAAAGGGCAAATGCCCTGCTAAGCAGGGCATCTCTCTCTCTCAATCATCGGTAGCACCTTATATATATCTATATATATATAAAAAACAAGTCTGTAGGAGGAAGAGGACTAGTCTGGGGGGTTTTTTGCCTCTTCAACATTGCTGCCAGCAGTGCACTCAGCAGTCCTGCCCAGCACTTTTCCCACCAGCTGAACCACCTTGATTACCTCCAGCCCTCTCAGGATTTTTTTCAATGATCCACAAGGTAGTGGTCTCTGCTAACATGCTACAGTGCTGGGGACTTCCTCTTGTCCAGCCGGATCCCCCATCAGAGCAAGAGTTAGTGGCCGGGGACCACTTTATTTTTATTTTTTCTTTTTTTTTTTTCAAGAAAGACTAGAGGCTCTGCACCCAGCCACCTGTGAGAAGCACCAACACAAATGTTTAACGTGAACGTTAATATGAACGTTTCCAAAAACCCAGGAACAACAGGGCTGATTTATCTCACACAAAACACACCCACGTAAATGTAATGTTATTCTGCCAGTGACAAGCCAGGGGAGTAAGGATTATGCATCCGCAAAGTAAACTGAATGTCTGACTTGATCAAAGAAACCTACAGAAAGTATACTTGCAGCTTCAAGTACGAGAAAAGCCAGAGGGTACTGTTTTTGAGGCAATTAATAACACTGTATAATTCAGTGTATTTTAAACCCTGTTATTTAATTTTAAAACAGATTGTGATCTCCCACTTAAACAAACGTTGGTGTTAAATAACAGCAACCAAGTTACTCACTGCAAACACAAAGGGAATTGCCAGGACTGCCCAGAAAACATTCCTATTTATTTGCATGGGGTCTTCACAGGTCTGCAACGCTGCATGCAGCAGCCCAAAGAAAACATGGATTTACGTAGTCAGTGAAGAAAATACCATCCCTTGCCAGGGACATTAGTTCAACGCACTGAACAAGGCTGTGCAAAGGATGGAGTTGTTTGATTCGGGCCTTTTCAGACAGGCTTTAGCGAAGGAGAGGGAGCAGGAGGCTGGCTGGCCCGGGGAGACCCGGCAGCACGGCGTCTCTCCTCCCCAGCCTCTTTCACCCTGGGAAATGGCCAGGAAATGGCTGTTTTCACAAGAACCAAAATGCTCGAGACCACTTCAGACCTCCAGCCATTGCCCTGGATAACAAGCTCAGCTGAGCCAAATGTTGAGTTTTAACTTAACGGGGGCTCTCGGGTGCCCCTACCCTCTGCATGCCGGAGGCCATCTCCTGATGGATTTTAGGCTGTCTGAAAGAAGGATGGCAAGGCAGAATGGGGAGCATGACTCATCACCTGAGAAGCTCCAAATGACAAAGGTTTTCTTCCCTTTCCAGCAGGAACATGCAGAAAAATGGGTTCACAACACACGGGAAGACAATGATCACACGACAAAGGTCCCGGACACACGTTGGCTTTGTTTGCAAGAGGGTGCTGCAGGGCAGCAGCCCCACAGCCCAGCTCTTCTCTCCATCCTCGCATGGGAGATAAGCAGCCAGGCTGCAGCAGAGAGGTCCCCTGCACTCCCTGGTTGCCTTGGTGGGCTCCTTCGTAACGCTCGGCTGTGCAATTCCTTATGCCTTGTGTGCCTGTTTGCCGGGGTCAGGGCTGCATCCGTACCTCTGCACAGTGGGCTGCTGGGCTGCCCTGCCCCAGCATGCTCAAACTGGCTTATACTGGGGATCGTGGGTAAAACCTGATCATTTTGCTCTGTAACTGCTCTTTATACATTGCTGAAATTCTTATTTTCATTGAAAATCGAATTCTTTACATATGAGGAATTTAGCTGGCTGCTGGGCTGTGTAGCAGGAGCGCTGGGCAGCTTCTCTCCGTATTTCTCCCGCTGGTCTGTGGGTTGTGGATCTGACAGTCTGAGGCTCCCTGCCTCCCTTCAGATACTTCACGCATGGTGTGGGATCCCGAGCAGATGCCTCCCTGGGCAGGAGAGACAAGTCCTCAGGAGGGACAGACCACACCAGCCCTCCAGGCTCTCCCCTCTGCAGCGGGCTCCCGATGGAGGGGCAGATGTCCCTGTGAGCAAGGGGTGGCATAGCAGAGCACGGCCAGCAATGCGCCCTGCCCCGATGTGCCCTGATCCTCCTCCCGCTGTGGCATCTGGGAGGACAGAAGATGGGCAAAATAACGATGGTACTGCTCTTAGTGGGTCTGTGCAGGACATTATAAGGGCAAGTGGATCACGCTGAAGAAAAAGCCTAGGAGCTTCTCCATCCTGTGAAAAATCTTTTAGTGGCTGCAATGAGCCAACTCTAGACTGAAAGAGAACAAATATCACTGAAATATCAATCAGCAATCTTTCTTTTCCGCTCTGTACTCTAGTATGCTTGAAATAATCTGCAATAAGCCACTTATTTCAGGAGGGAAAGCACAGGGAAAAAGCCTAATTGGAGAGGAGAGATTTATCTCCTCTCCATGCTCCATCATCTTGAAAACTTCAGTGACTCCATTGTGAAAACGTGGTGCTGCTTTCTGCTGCGTAAACTGAGATAGCAAACAAAGGAAAGGGAAGAACAGAACTAACAATGGCTTAAAAATGTTAATTATTCTCTTGCAACGCTGCTCAACAAAAGACTCTCTTAAGGCATCACATGGGGCTCATAAAGTAGTCACCAGCTCACTCTTCTGACACAGCATGAGTCAACACAAAGAATTCAGGAACAGCTCGAAACCAGCTTAGTCTTTGTAACGCAGCCTGCGTGTACTTTGATAAAGAAGTATGAAGCAACTGAACGGAAATCTTTAAGGATGTACATCTGGAAATACTTTACTTCTGGCACATCTTAAACCGTGTTATATAAACATTTTTTGTGGCATGAACAGGCTGCCCAGTGAAACACGACATGCTTTCTGTGAGCCAGGTATTCGCTGCAATTCCTTGCAGACGCATCCTGGGCTAAATTCAGAAATAGCTTGCAGTGATGTAAATCTGAAACTATTTCTCAGATTTTTCTCTGGAATAAATCATTGATGTAATAGATTTTTCTCCAGGTTTGCAAAATGCGTTAGAATACATATTGAAAAAAAGTCTAAATTCATTTACTCTGGATTAGCCACAGGGTCACAAGGGAAAAGTGGAGCACTGACTCCGCTGTGGTTCCTGTTGGCTGCTGGGGGTCGGACCTTCCCCACGTGCTCCCAGCACAGAAATTCCTTGGTTCTGGTAAAGCATTCAGACACTGTTGTCACACGACGCGTAAAACTTAATATCAAATATAATACAGGATGCTGACACTGCATTTATATCGACAGATTTCAAAATAATATTGTAAATTAAAAGTGCTACGCTTATTGAAACAACCACTCACCCATAATTTTGCTTCCTGCACTACTGGCAGAGGAATAATATCAACAACTACAATAATTTTGTCAAATCATTCACAATATTTGAAGTTCTATTAGCAATGGGAAGAACTTCTGAAATAAAAATTTCAGATTACTGCAGAAGCTTAGTCTGTCAAGCAAAGTAAGGACTAGGTCATGCCGGGAATGCTCCGGCTAGATCTTTCAGGAATGTAAAAGCTAAAGGAAACCTTCCTTACGGCAGGCCTAGGTCTCGCTCCCAGAAAACTCAGTGGGACTTCTCTCAGTAAACTGAATGGAAATTGCACTAGAAACAAAGTCATGTTCTGTATTAATAAGCAAAACCAAAACTGAAAAAGTAAATCCAGCAGCACACTGCGGAGACCAAGACTGAATATTAAAGTCTTTTACCATGTCAGATGCATTACATCTGCCTGACTGTGTTCAGCCTCCGGAAGGCTGTTAGGCAGTCTGCAGCTCCTGGAGTTTCCAAACTTCAATTCACTGCTTAATTCATTAAATCAGTGAAGATCAGTATCTCATTTTCCAGCATCTGCTATTTTGGGAACTCAAAGATACTCTTACTGTCATGGAGTGATCAAAGTTCCCAAAATAGGCCAAATGCTAGTATCTGAGCAGTAGTAGGATTATGCAACCAATGCACTGGAGACTAATCACGTTTCTAGGATGTTGGACATGTTTTGTAGACTTTATGCGCATGATGCACTACATCTAATCCTACCCATGAAGGCATCCTCTTCCCTAAGCTCTTTATTCACCCCAAACTCTTCTACACTCCGCCGGCTCTGACTTTCGACTAGTAGATCTTGACACGGACTCAAGTTAAGCCAGTATTGAACAGAAAAGCAGTTCTAATGCCTTTGGATGAGTCAGGCTAGGATTTCAATAGCAGCTAAAATACTTAGTGCAAGCTCCACTGTGTCTCAGGAAAACTAGCCCATAAGCTGGGTCTCAGATGTGGGGATCCCCTACTCCTCTTACAAGCTGCAGCAGGAGTTCCCACTTCAATGCAACATTATCTTGGGGGTTCAGAAGGTGTTTCTAACAAAACTCCTGTTTTTAAATCAGCCATAACCTTAGGAAATTAATCTTATTCAGTCAGACATTTTCATGCGCACAATATTCTGAGACAGAGTATTTTAAAATCATGTTTGACAATTAATTTCATCCAATTGAGCTGGATGGAGATGTTCAGGAATAAACATGTATTTGTTTTACAATCCTATGGCATCCTTTTCCAAGAAGCCTGATTAATAGCTTTGAAATAGCATTCGCTGAAATCCCAGAGACAGTAAACAGCTTTAAAAGAGTAACCTTTTAAACTGATGGAGGTAACTAATGGTGCATGTGCAAATGATCATTTCCATAAAATCTGAGTCTGTGTTTAACTAGGTGAATTTCCAGGTGGCTGCCAAACAGTCCATAGCGGCAGCTAATCTGAATCTAGAGTTTGAAACTGTGAGCAGGAAAAAATCCATATGTAGCGTCAACTAGCTTTCATCACGTCGGGAACAATCCACATGAAGCAGATAGGAGGGGGTGGAGAACAAGCCTGGAGACCTTTCAAAGCACAGTACAAAACAACACTGTGGACCCTCTGCAGAGGCTGAAAATATAATGGCTGGTGAGCATTTTTCAACATCCCCACAAGCTGAGCGCTTCATATAAAAGGGAGGTCAGAGGCACGCACTATGGATCACTGTATGGCCATCCAGGAGAAGAGAACTTGGCATGGCAGTAAGTGCAAACGCTCGGAAGACGACAGAGCTAAGGCAAAGAAGGGGAATGGGCAGGGAAAGGGGTTTCGTTTTTCATGATTTGAGCGCAGCAAAGAGTTGCTGTAGCTATTGTAAAGGTCTTTGTACAGCTGTTCTAAAAGTCAGGGCAAAGTTCTATTTTTTTTTTTTTTTTTCTGAGGAAAAAAAAAGCTTACCTTTTGGTGTGGAAATGTAGACTGGATCATGGCAGTTTCAAAACTGTGTGTCCCCTTGAGCTGTGTCTTCTCCCACAGGGCCTTAAGGACTTGCACAGAATTACTCTGTATGGACAAAGGTTCTGCAAACAAGCTCTGAAGAAAATGTTGAAAACAGGATTTCAAGCATTTTATATTTGGCCATTAACAAAGAGCATCTTGTTCTTACAGTGGGACAGCCATGCGAATAACCAGGGATTAGTTCATTTCTTGGTAAGGAGTTACAGTGGATCAATATCCACACAATTAGATAAATCCTCAAATATTTCATTTCCTTTGGGGCTTTTTTTAGTGTACATTACATGTCTTTAAGGTCTGTGGCTCACCAAAGATTATCAACTACCACTACACATAGCAAGTTGCATGTCATTTTTGTACGGACATGCTAGTTTATCAAAATGTTAGCAGCACTGGCCCCTGTGAACCAGGTGCAGATCTCAGTGGCATGCATCTTTTTGGAAAAGACATGTCATTTCCCAGTTAATGTGAAGAGATGCTTAGCACCACTGCAGGTTTGTGTATGTTTATTTGGACCTGACTGCAGCTCTTGGTCCTTGTGCAGGGAAGGGTAACAGTGCAATGTTTGCGACTGCACTGAACGGACAGTGGGATGAAATGCGAGAGAAAAAAAACTCCACAGAGCACATTCAACACAGATTTTGCTGGCAGAGTACAGGAATTTTCATCCCCTGAACATTCACAAAACAAGAGGAAACCTGTGTTGGGTTGGGTGCTCTCACCTCCGAAGCTCCCTATTTCAAAGGACAGCTAGGAAAGAACCTTATGCTGCCTTGAATTATTCTAGTATTTCAACAGTGTCAAGTACTTCATTGTATAAACTGCACACAAAGTCAACGTTACAAGAACACTACTGCCGCTGAGAGAGCTTAGCATTTCTGCCTCTACTATATCTGCTACATGATCTTCTAATTAAAAAATGCATTTGCATGCAGGGGCCAAGTTAAGAGTGCACAAGCAAATCTGATTTTCCATATTTCAAGTATTTGATTTCGCAATATGAACAATGTCCTTTTAGCGTAGGTTTCCTGGATGGACGTTCCTTCTTCTCTTTCTAAGCAGAAACCCAGTGATCCTAATCCCACTGTCTGGCATCCAACTGACACAGACATGCTTCAGTAAGACGCAACCAGGAATTTTTATCGTGGCTGAGGCAATGCATTTTTTCCAGCTAAGCTGTCAGAAACAGCCAGATCATTTTGTCCAAATTAAAAGGGAGAAGCAGTCAGCTCCAGGCAGCCACCTGGCACGAGAAAATGGCAGCCCAATTAGTTTGTGTTTGGCAAATTTATGAGCAACTCTAGGGAAGGTGTTAGAAAGGGACACATCAGGTAGCCCCTTGCTTGCTAGCGCTACCACAGCGGCCTGACACTGTCCCGCCTGATAAGGAAAATTAAACCATAAATCATATAGCATTAGAGGATTATTTTAATGAACGAATCTGTGAAACTAAGCATCCTGTCTATCAAATAACGTCTCTAACATCACCCCTTATTCTAATTTTGTTCCTTTTGTTAATCATCTCTTAACTGTAAGACAATTTCTCAGATCTCCCCTGACATACGCTTCTCTTCCTACTGCCCAGTGCTAATAATTTGCCATTTCATAACTTCCATCCAAGGGTTTTGAAGCATGATATAACTATTCACTAATATTTTTAAAATTCAGTAGAAAGTAGGGTCATGAAGTTAAGGATCTGTTCTGGAGACCTGAGAGAAAAAGTCTCTCTCCTTGCTTTTCCTTTTGCAGAATGCAATGTCAAACAGAATATGGACCGACTGGCAAAAAAGGAATAAAAATACTTTAACTGGTATTGAAATCTTCAGAAACCATATATTAGTCATCTGTCTGTGAATCTATGACAGATCTGCTGAAAACTACATTTTTATCAGCAGCCTTTCATTTAACTCATTATTAACACACTATACACTCATTTTATGTCAAATTTCTCTCATGTACAATTTCAACGGGTTAAATAACATTATCCCAGGGCTGAATTTAGTGCCCTGTGTTTAATTTAATAATAGTTATATATCCAGTACTGAAAAGCTTTAGGATTTCAAACAAAAAAAAAAATATAAATTATCTGACATTAAACACCGTCCTGATGCACGGCAGGCTCGAATGCTCAGTGCAACACAAGTAGAACCTTTTTTTTTTTCTGTAAAAAAACATGTTAAGTGCTGTGTTTACAGCATGTTTGCAAAGACACACACTAAACCGCATTGCTTCGAGCCTGGCCCCAGCAGCGCGGGGGGATTCCGCTGGGGGCTCCTTGGCATTGCAGCCCAGGGCCAGGGGTAGCACTAGCACAGCCGGAGCAAACTAGCAAGACTGTAGGTAATAAAAGCAAAGCTTCAGAAAAAGTAGCTGCAGTAGGACAAATGCAATTACCCAGCCTGGGGTGGGCAAAGCCACGGGGAAACGGGGGGACCAGTGTTTGGGGGCAGCATCTGAAGGAAGCAGGACCCAGCAGGGACACACGGGGATGGGGAAGGGGGGCAACGGGCACCTGAGTGCAGAGGAATGGGGAAGGAAAGTAATATCGCCCCTGTGAGCTGGGAACTGTGCGAAGCTCAACAGTCCTGATAAAAGATGGAACCGGCAGGGCCAAAATCAGAGAAATGTGGGAAGGGGTTAAAGGGAGAGGTTTTTCAATGAAAAATATATCAGAAAAAGGCGAGGCATGAGGGATTAAAGGTGGAATCAGTGATGACATTGTCAGTGCAACTGATTCAAACCATGAACCACAGACAGAGCAGAGGTCATTGTGTCAAAACCCGGTGGCAGAGGCGGCGCAGGCTGCGCAGTGGCGAGCGAGGCGTGCCAGCTCTGCCACCCGTCTCCTCTGCTTCTGCTCCTCCTTTCTCATTTTTGTGCGGTTTAGTACTTTTGTCCATATTTTTCAACATCTGTTTTCCCTGCATCAGGAATAAAATGATACATTTGTAATGTAATTCATTTATTTTCTCTAGGTCCTGTTAAAATTCAACCTCTTTCTTCAGGTTTTCATTTACAGAGTAATTCACCTCCTTTATTTTCCCCTTACATCTTGTCTTCTCATTCCTGTTTCTGCCTCTGCTCTTCTTCGCTTCCTTTGCTCTGCTCTGTCACTGTCCTTTCCTTCCCTGACCACCTCTCAGCTTGGCTCCTGACCATCCTCGTTCCTCATCTACAGCAAAGCCCTTGTCCCCCCAAACAGCTCACACAGGCACCTCTGGAGCCACGGAGACCACTTCTTGTACTGAAGCACCCAAATAATCCTACCGACCTGCATTTTTCAAAAAACATTTTTTGTATTTATTTCTAGGAGCAAACACAGGGAAGAGTTATTTGAGCTGTTAAATTCACAGCATAACTCGCCATGGATGCTTTAAATTTGGGATAAATCCTCCGTATTTCTAAGGTTGCATTAGGGTGGGATGAACTGTGGTGAACGGCTCTGCATAGGTTAAGAAACTGAACCTTACTATTTTAGCACAAAAGCCATCTGTTTCATCTTGAAGTGTGAATGTAGGGTTTTCTCTTACAATTTCATGCTACTTGTAACCTATTAGGAAATTCCACGTACGTCTAAATACTGGGCTGTATTTGGAAACGGAATTAAACGCAAGAAAATAGCTTTAGGGTTGGTAGGAGAACAGCACTGATCAGATTTGCAAATCCTGCTCAGTCAGAACTTCTGCAGTAAAAAAATCCCAGTGGGTGCTGCACCTCTAACCTCCACCTGCAGCCTCGGGTTGATTCTGGTGCCCTACAAATCCGTTGCAATGCTTCTGCTCCTTTGCAAGGCACCTGGGACTTACTGGAAGTTTTGCCTGAATAAGGACTATAAGGTTTGGTCCCACTTTTTTATCCCCAGACTTTGCAATCTCTCCAGACAGTTTGAATTTGTTGTGTTTAATAGAAATATAAAAACTTATAAACTGCAAAATCACTTCAACCTACTATAATGACTATCTGAGAAACCACAAGCGTCACAAAGCACTGTGGATTAGAAGCGTATTTAAAGACATTAACCGTTAAAACATTTTTTCCAAGTACGAAGTTAACAATAGAGAGGTGCCACTAATTTGTATTGCACACACCTGCTGAAAGAGGAACATGATATGGATCCACAGCGGAGGCTGCTGGCTGATGAGGGTAAAACTGGATTTACTGTACAGGCAGTAATGGCCCTTCAGGGGACAGCTGAAGAACAGCTTTGCTACACAACTTCTAACAGTATCTAGAAATAAATATACAGAATATTAAAATCAACTACATAAAAGACAGAAACCTAACTGTCCATTACCAGTGTATGTGCAATCAAGCAGTGCGTGGGCATACATTTCCACCACGAGGGTATCTCAGTCTGGGTCAACTCCTGTGGCGTTCAGAAGGGCATTGCTGTGTCTGTGCCCTTAAACTAAACACAAGCCATCTGACAGTACTAGAGAAATTTAGTGTCCAGTGCTTTAAATCTTATATAGTAATCATTTAATCCCAAATGCAAAAAGTGCAAGACAGTGCACAGTCAGGCTGTTTGTCATCTTTGTGCTTTCTCATGCATCCGGTACCGTCATTTAGCTTATTGAACCAGACAGATCTGTCAAAACTGTGCATCACTTATTCTTATTTAAAGAGTTTGTTGGAAAAAACATCCCATATTAGGAAACAGCCATATGGGGTCCTGACATCTGTGGGATCCTTGCCGAGACTTTGCGCAGCTGAAAGCTGGTGTCTGTAGGGATGGAGGAGTGCAGCGCGCAGCTCCCAGCCAGGAACGGGCTCATTCAGCCACTGGTAAAAGCCGCAGTACTTCCCCTCTTTGCAATGGATCCTCCAGGAGCCAAAAGATGCATAAACCAATTTACAACACTACCGTGCCTGTAGCATGCTTGCTGTACAGGCCATCTTATAAATTCATCATCAGAAATACCAGTTTCAAAGAAGAGCGTTAGTGAGCATTCACTGAGCCCTGCCCGATGTGCCAGGTCCTGCCCCACACCACGAGGGCCCCCAGGCGCAGCCCCTCTCCCCATCCACACAGGAGCCCCAGCTCAGGTCGGCCTGAACCTGCCCGTGCAGAGATGCTCTGGCTACAGCCTGGCTTCTAGGGGCTCCAGGTTCTACAAACCCCGCTTCTCATCAAGAACATACGCTACAGGTCTGCTTGTCATACCCAGGTTTTTTTACACACTAAGCCAGGACGCTGGAGCTTTTGCAGCCATTTGCTGAGAGGCACAACACACAAGGGACAGGAATCATTGCTGCTGCCATACTGCAAGAGACAATGCGACACAGTGACTTGCTCAAATCAGATTTCGCAGTAAAAACACACATGAAGAAGGAAAAAGCGTGGAGCTCCTGGTCCAACAGGACGAGGGACTGCAGATGCATACACAGTAACACACCGGGAAGGGTGGGATATGTCCATTCACAACTGTGAGTCTGTGTCACTCACAATCCCAGCACGAGTGCACTACAGACAAAGTGTCTCCAATTCTCACTGCTCTGTCACACACCAACCATTTATGCCACCTGTGATTGTGTCATCTGTTGATAAAAATCTCGCAGTGGTTACATGCAATCTGAAGGTGTCCTTCGGGACCAACAGTGCAGTACAAAAGCTATATGCCATGTAATGTTATCTGACTCTGAACTTCCCGTGCTGGTTTTAACTGGAAATGAAGCCCTTGAGATGCATGATTCTGCTTTTGCAAAATAGTGACCTTGAACCCTTGTTTTCTGTCTTTGGATGACTACTCGTAATGATAACAGCATGTTAGGCATAACCTAATCAGACTTCTTTATTAACTTAAAATAGTGGTATCATTTTATAGCCCCTTTGAACAGGACCAAGCGGCTATCCAAGGTAAAAAGGCATGGAAAACAAAAGACAGAGATCCTTAGATGATGACCTTGATGCAAACACAGGGGAGAGCTGCACCCTCTTCACCCAGCTGGAGAGCTGAACTTGGAAGGGGAGGGGAACAACCGGCCCCACCAGCTGCTGCTGCTGCACTTGTTTCCTAGCTAGAGACAGAAATGACACACAGACAGACAAGCCGCCCTGCGCTTGCAGATCAGCCCGCTAGACCGATCCATGCACAAAGCCACCAGTGCTCACCTCTCCTGTGGCCCTGTCCTGCCAGCACCTGCAGAGTCAAAGCCAAAGCATTTTCAAGGAGAACAGAGAGCAGCGTAGGCTCCTGCGGAGTCGGCCAGCCAGGTCTCACCGTGCACCGTCCACAAAGTGAATCACACGGTAGAGAAGGCTGACACGGGCCAGCTGTGCAGTGAGCATTACTCAGAGTCTCATGCTATCCTGGTGAGTCACCATGCAGTGAAGGTGTAGGAATAAAATGCTGTAAGAAAATATCCTATCTGGAAAAATGAGCTGCAACTTTTTAGAAAATGTGGCTAATGGGAGAGACAGTTTAAATAGCACAGCCTTCTGGAGCTACTGACAATGAGAGCCAGCAACAAGGAAGACTGATATCAGAAGGCAGCCTTTCTGTCCAACAACAGACCATCTTGAAATACTTGTTGTTTTTAACGTTTTTCATCTAATCAAGATGGGAAAGCATAGGAGAGAAATGTAATAAATACTGTATTTCACATAAAAACCCCACATATGAGGAACGAGTTTACCAGAGGTACAAAAGGATGGGTCCCTTGAGCAAAAGTATCAATGGATCAGATTGTCACTAAAAACACAGAAATATCAAAACTGGGATGTTGGAAGCTGCCGAAGATGCTACAGAGAGGCCAGATGGCTGTTAGGCTGGGGGAAAAAACTTCAGAAGCTGGCAAGCGGAAACCACTTTCTTATCCGTCGACAAAGCTGTTTAAATTTGCCAAGAAAAGCAAGTCACCAGTGTCAAGCTGGGACTGCAGAGCTCATTGAGACTCCACTGTAGCACAAGAGAAGAGATCCGAGATGTAAAGGCATGGGAAGATTAAAGTTAGACTCCACAAAAACCAGTAGAGTCACTACGCATACTGTGGGGAAACACACACAAGCCATGACAATGCATAATATTTGGAAGTGAACACAAGAACCCAAGCAGATTGTACCGACTGTAGAGAAAAGGATGATAACAGCACTCCTTCCTCAGAGGATCACTTACACGGTATAATCAGCAACACTGCAGCAGGTGAAGCTTGGATTATCTGGAAACCAATGGGGTGTTCATTAATCTTTAATCATAGGCAGGTGCGTAAGCCAATATGGGGCCAGAAGGAGAAAGCAGAAGAAAAGCCACAGGCACTAGGAGGTCAGAGGGTCTGACCAGGCGGTGGGCTTTCCTCCCAGACAGGGAGCTCATGAACCAAGTCAAAATGATGTTGAGCTGAACAGGACTACAAACATCCTCCGGATCACTCCCCTCCAAAGACACAGGAGGAAGGACCTAGACCAGCCCCAGCTCTCCTAAACCATGGGTGAGCCAACCAGAAAACCCATCCATATTTGTCTCTAGACAGTGCATTTAGCAGAGGACAACTTTGAAGGTATTTCCCTTGCTCTGAGACAGCAATAGAAAGAGGAGCTGAAGTGGGGCCACTGCTCTTGGCTTCACTGAACATACCAAAAAAAGAGGCACACTCATTGGTGTTAGGAAATATGGCACTCTTTCCTCTTGTGTAGGCCTGAAAAAATGAATATATTACAGGAGAATGCTGACTTGAGGAAGGGAAGAACTTGCATAAAGTGGTGGCTTGATGCCAAGCACTGGGCATTTGTAGGCTGCTCTTTGGAGAAGGCAATATTGATTTATGCACATTGACTAAATCCTGTGGAATGTGGAAGTGCTGTTCGGGTCATGTCAATCGCCCAAGCACAAAGATACTCTAAGATTTACAATGGGACAATATTAGAAGCGTGCGTATGACCGTAAGCTTTCAGCAGTAGAAAGACAGGGCTTAAAGTTAAATCAACATAGATACAAATGCTGCTAAACTGAGACAACCATTCTGAAAAAAAACCTAACGTAGCTGCAGATGACAGATACATCAGGCCCATAAGCAACACATTCACCTTAGCAGGAAAAAGATGGGGCATAAAATCCACTACTCTTGGATTAGTGGCTATGGGGAAAATCTGAGTTTAACCTAATTACCCAAACCTACTGGTTCATACCCAAACCTGCCAGTGTTCATGTTCAATATAAAGAAGGAGTTTGAGAAACTGAAGGGGCTAATTGGAGCGATCCTAAGTCTTGGACATATTAAAGCACAAAACTAAATGATGTCTCCAAGGAGGCTGTTGACAGAATGCTCTTTCAACAGCATGGTCCAAACTAAAGACCCCTGGCTTATGCATCACAGATGCTAACAAAACCTTAACTTCAATACACTCAACCAGAAGTAGAGGCTTGGCCTTGGTCCATGTGTGTGAAAAGTTTAATGCTTCATTATGCAAAATCACTTTTAGCTGAAAGTAACCATAAACCATGTACTGCCACTGTGAAAAGGAGCTGGCAGTCAATGCCTTCCTCTTCAGTGAGTACGGCCGTTCTTTTTTCAGTTACAAATGTATGAATTGACAAGAAACCTGGGAGGCATTTAAAGGCTGCAGGCAAACATCAGAGTGCATTAAACAACTGTGCAAGGCAGCAGAGTCCAGAGCTAGATTTCTTGTCACCCACAGTAAGTCCACATCAAGCTGATTAAACCCCACCTGGGCAGTCTCCCACAGAAGTCATTGCAGCTGCGAGCAGAAGGTGGCAGAGCTCCAGGATACCAGCCCCTGCTTAGCAATCAAGAAAGGGAGCCCAGTGCTAGGTGGGATTGTGTTTGATGGGACTGTGAAGGAGGTTCCTAAATGCTGCAGAACAAAAAATTGCAAAGGATATATGGAGAGACACAAAAACCTAACAAATTGCTTAGCAAGACATTGTGGATGATGTTGAGAAAAATACTGGGGCTGATAATACATGCCAAAATAAACGTCAGCTCAAGCACTGGAGTGCATGCTGGCTGAGCAAAAAGTTAGCTCCTAGGAAAAAGCAGCATTCATTTATCAATACCAACTGAAAAAAGCTTCCCACTCAGACAATCCTCAAACCTTTGATATGAGATGTGTGATTACTCACCTATTTCTGCTACATTTGATATGCTGAATTTGGCAATGCCTGATAACAAGCCAAAGTTGACTACATGTGCTTTTCAATGGTTTGCAATGAACTACCAGTTTCAACATATAACAGCTAATCTCAGTTATCCCAAAGTCAGTAAAAAATGGTATTTAAATAATAAACCTATTCTGATGAAGACTAAGATGACCCTGATCCATATCTAGCACTGTTACATTGTATTTCACTCAAGTGCAAACCAACGTGCCAGACCATGGGAATTCATCTTTACAGTCATGGGAGACCTGTAAATTGATAGACAAGGCAAAATCAGTTTCTTGTCATCATCTGGGAACATGAACCTGCCCAGAATGAAGCCATCCTGTAGTACTGCCCACTGGAGCACTTCCCACCCAGGAACGTACACTTCTGCTCACAAGTAACCAAGCGCTCAAGTGTCTGGCCAAAGTTTTGAGAGTTCTTTAACCACTGCAGCTTTCTCTTTCTAACGTTATGAATAATGAAATAGGTTTAAACTTTCATTCAAATGTAACTATGACAGTAGAGATCTCTTGTACTACATCCCATATAAAAGCATTGCAGATGTTGATAACCTGTTGAATAATATTTACAGAATCTGTTGTGCTCAAAATATCCCCCAAAATCTCTGTATTGTATATGGCAATTGTTATCCTAACACTCAGCTGTTGTTAGACACTAACTTTTGTATGCTACATCTTCATTTTTAAGAAGCCAAACCAGAGCACTGAATGTTTCTAGAAGCGACAATATTACTCTTTACAAGTATTTCCCCACTCGTGTAGCAATTCCAATTCAGAGTCTATGCACTGTATCCCACTGTAGCAGAGTAATAACATTCACCATGGATTTTGATATTTCTAGTATAATATTGCACTTTTATAATACCTTATTCAAGGATCTCAAAGAACCATTACTTAAACCTCAAAACGACCATCACAGTAGGTAATTTTTGCTGTACTTTGTGGATAAGTTAGAAGTGTGGCAGAATCATTTAGGAGCAAAGCATGCGTGTAATACATCCATGTTCATACTTGTGCTCAGACACTCTCTAATGGAGAACAAAAAAAGTGCTTTTAAAATGATTATAGTATTTACGAATTGCATGTACTTATGTACTCAGTATGATATGCAGCTGAAAAAGATACGTTTTGGGCTTTCCTAAAACACACGTACATAAATTGGCTGAGCTTTAGGTAAGCTCTGTTGCATACTTTTCCCAGTCCATCATTGCAATGTTATATAAAATACCATGAACCAAGTATCAACCTTGTGTAATCCCAACGGATTTCAGAGGAGTTAAAGCAGAGATAATACAACATAGCAAGACCTGTTCACACCTGTGAAACCTGAAGCCAGTCATTTCTAGGGAAAACAACTCTCTGCATTTGCAGTCAGCAATGCACAGTGGCTGACAAACAGGAATCTGATGAGTGAGCAGGGATCAGGTCTGTAGGTTTAGCTAGGAAAGGGGAGCATACAAAAATTTTTGCTAGGAAGAACAAAAATAAATCACTTGCAGGCTTGAGTTAGCAAAAAAGCTTTGAAGGTAAAAAGAAAGCAGTCTCAGCCTACGAAGGTAAAGACAACTCAGTTCCCTGAATCTCTGTGTAATTCCCCGTGTGGAAATACATAACCACTCACCCTGACTTCACCTGGTAAGGAAAGATGAATTTAGCCCCAAAGAAACTTTCTGGATATCAGTAGCAATCAGATACAACACACAGGAGATTCCTGTCAACAAAACCTACTTGCTTTGCAACAGCTCCCCCAGCACATGGCACATCTTGGCGAATTCCAGTAATCCAATGTTGACTAAAGGGGCTTTCGATGTGATTTAAAGCAATCCAAATTATGGCAAAGATGGATCTGCAACTCTTTAAAATAATTGGTCAAAAGTATGTAAGGGAGAGAGGAAGGAAAAAATTAACTAATTTCCCTGAGGACATTAAGCCTATTACATCGGTCACATTTAAGCTACACATTTAAAGACTTTAGAACCAGTTTTGTACTTTAAAGACTACTGTCGCTTGTAAATATGGAAAGCAAATTTGAAGCAGGGTGTTTGTGCCAACTTCTATTTCACTGAGTAACCTGTCCCATGTGACCTAAATTAGGATTTATGGAAACACCATTTCAACCACGAGATCTGTGACTCTAATAGCATTTCTATACTGTGCCGGCTCATAGAGGCTTTGACTGTGGAAAAAGAAAAAGAAAAGAAAAAAAACCCAGAGACGGACTTGTCTTACGACTATTTAAGAGTGCTAGCTCTTGGAGCTGGACGACGGATATGATCATTTTGCTTGGGCCAGGAAAATCCCTTGTACATGTCAAAAGATGCTGCGTGAGGAGTAAAGGGACAGTTCAGGGACGAGATGATACAACACCAGATATGTCTTCATTGTGGCGTTGACTTAGTTTAGGCAGTCACAGGTAAATGCACACACCGCGTTGGTCTGAACGCCAGTCACCCCCCATAGCCGTGCTGCTGCTGTATTACTTGCATGAAAAATGAGCTTCTCATGCACCCGTGAGCTGCTGTCGGCTGAGCCACCCTCTGACTTTCTCAGAGAGAAGTACGGCACATTTTGTACGTCTTGCCAGCACTCCCTTTGGTAACGGCAGAGAAACCAATTTTTCAGCACTTGGGATCTCAGCCTTTGCCCCCACATCCAGGTGGATAGGTGGCCAGCCTGGATCTACCCCATACTCAGGGAGAGGCCAGCGAGCTCTGGTGCAAAGCAGGTTTATTAGGTGAGAAGTCTGTGTATGTTGATGAGAGTTTTGTTTAGGCTAAGCACCAGCTCAGTTAACTCAGCAAAGGAGAAAAGTTCATAGCTCTGCTTCATCTCATTAGCAGCAAAGAAATACCTACTGCTGCTGAGTATCTGGGGTAACACACCGAACAGACAGAACAATTGCTTGTTTTATCCAGTTACTATGAATTATCCCTATTGCCAAGCACCTAAGAGCAAACCTAAGCCAAGACATTTGAGAGCTCTGTGCAGCTCCTCATCTCAGTCTCCCCCAGGCATTGTACCGGGCTGCGCCCGTGTCCTGCTCTTCTGCATCGCTGGCAGCAGCTTGGACACATCTTCATAAAGAAGGATGCATTCTCCTCTTTCCTCAGCCTGGCTTTGGCTTGGTTTGGAAGGAGAGTCCGAGTAACACAAGGAAAGGATTTTTAAAACATGAAGAACGTGTGAAAGCCAATGCAAGGCACAAAACAACCCCACATAGTCACCAAATGCCCCAGATGGCAGACACTGATCAAGATCCCAAGGAAATGCTCCTCCAGTCAAGAAACATTTCTCATCACATCTGTTGGCAAGTCTCAAACTCCTAGCAAGAGAATAAGCAACAACTTGTTCTTTCTACAGGAAACAAGAGAATATATGTTGCAACTTTAAAGTTCACTACTAAGTGGTTGTGCCTGGGGAAAAAGAACAAAATAGAAACAGAAGAATGTCAGCAGAGTTGTTAATTGTTGTTTATTCCAGCTTAAAATGCCGAGCTAAACCAGGAGGGACATAGGCAAGTTGGTACAGAGTCACTGGTTCTGGGAACAATTAATGCGTTATTTGATTTATATTGATAATCCTTTACTATTAAATAAAATCTGTTAATAGGAGTAAAAGTGTCCTCATAAATTTCCCAAATAGAATCAAACCCACCCATAAACATGAAACCAGAGATGTATAGAACTTTTAAAATTTCAGTTTTAAGCCTTTTTCAGCTTCCTCAGTTTCCTTTTCCTGATCTCTTGAGTTTGGATTACAAACAATTATGCAAACAATAAATATGTTTATAGGAGAAAAGGGTAATTTTTAAAGCAATCAGCTTCAAGAAATACTGATTTATATTTTTTTAACACTACTAGCTTTGCACACATGCCACAACTCAGTCCAATAGATTTCACCTCCAGTAAGTTACACAAAAATTAATGGAGAAGGCATGGCCATAACGGGGTCTGGACAGCCACTACAATGCACCCAGTACACCAAGTCCAAATCTGAGTGGCAAAAGCCACATTTGAGAACATACAGATTAGCTTAACTTTATAAAACCCTTTGCCATCGGGGTAATGAAAAGCCTGTCTCATTTGGGAAGGTACAACAGTAAAACACGTCTGCCACGTTGTCCCATCTTCAGAAGCAGAAGTGTATTTACCTTTCCGCTGCCTGTATCGACGACTGAAGCGCAAAGAGCCCATAAGGCATGTGCAGGAAAGCAGGCTCCTAGGAAAACTTCCCACTCCTGCCGCTGCCTGCCTCCTCTGTGTCCCAGCCGCATCCCTCAGCCGCCTCTGCCCAGCACCCCCAGCCTGGCAGAGGGCTGCTGGCTCACCCTGCCTGCACAGTGGGCACAGGCAGCTCCTGGAGGAACCGCGAGGTCCGTCCTGGTCCAACCCAGAAGCTCAGAAGGCTTTCTCCCCAGGAGAGTGATAACACCACTCCACCAGGAATCTCCCAGCTACCAGGTAAAGTGCATCTGGACACCAGCCTGTTTAAACTGATGCTTCCAGATTAGGTGTAAAGCACACATGATTTGCTATTATCACGTATGTGAGGGCAGCAAGTTATGACCGTGTTCGTGTTCCTATTACGTTCCCCGTTGCGCTGGGAGTTTCTCCACAGTCTGACAACGCAGATCACCACGAGCACGATGGCCATCCTATGAGTTAGCACTTCCATTCTCACTACAAGCCCTCACATTTGGAATGCATTTGAAATACCAGTCCTGTAGAATAAAATGCCAGCTAATTTTTTTTTTTTGGCCTAGCAGCAGCAGACTTCATCTCTGGAAATGCTGGCCTGAGCCTATGCAACTTTGTGGTCCCACTGAAAGAGCAGAGGTCCATCTGTTCCAAATCAACATTTGGCTTATGGAATGCCGGAATTTATCAGACCGGTGCAGGGGCGAGCACTGCAGGGGAGCAATGAACTTTTCCATTTACGCCGTCATATGGTACTGATTATCTCTCAGTACAGCACAAAACATAATAACAACCAGATTTAGGGCCAGCATACTGCAACCTGCTTCCCCTGCCGTCTCCTCCTCTTTCAGCATTCTGTCATTAATCCCACAAAATTTTTGCTGTTTGTATTTCCTCCTGTAGGGCACTGAGAAGCCAGGAGTGACTTACTACTATAAAATGGTTATAATATTTTCCATTGGATGGCATGGCATTTTGAATGTGGCTTCAGTGACCAAGGATTGAATGATGCACTAGATGTCCCTAGGCTCTATCCTTTTAAAAAGGAGGCTAGGCAGGCTGCAGATACACAAATCCTTCAGTATCCTCTACACACATATATTATCAAACGCTTTCCTTCCAACAGCTCACTTGACACTCAGTGCTCTGAGCTGTGGGATTAATGGTGGCGTTTTTATCCCAATGATCTAAAGAGCAAGTAGAACTAGAGTGGAAAACAAGGACCTGCCCTCAAGTTATAACCAAATCCAGCAGCTGTACAGGCTTGTGTCTGGGAACCATCTGACACCAGCCACTCCCAGAGGCTGGATACACGTGGCCACGCATTTGATCCACCATCCCTACACATGTGGGAAACAAGAAGAATAAGTCAAAAATCATCCAACATGCAGCGTTCAAGGTGAGACCCAGCAAGGCTAGAGCAGGTGGAGCCTGCCAGCTGCTCAAGAGCCTCATGCTGCATGCAGGGCTAATTGGGGCTACAGCAGGTAAAACAGAGTGGACTCAGGTCTCAGGTGGATGTTGTGGCACTCCCAGAGCCAACTCTGGCAGGTCATAACACCAATAACGCCTAGTACAGGAATGCCATCTTTCACCTAAGCCTTTCAGAGCAACCTATTCAAACCTGGGCAAAGCCCTACCTCCCCAGAAGGGGACATGAGACCTAGAAAGGCTGAAGGACCTTTCAGAGAGGTCTAATACTGCCTACTGCAGCCAGTGGAGAAACTGCAAATGCAATGGGACGATCCTGAACATGGGCTTTTGTTCTTAATCATTGGGACCCCAGCCACACTGAGGCAGCGGAAATCCTGCCCAGCTTATGCTGAAAAGCAATAACCAAACTCAGGAGCATTCAGGAAATTATAGATGCACAAGTCTGGGCCACTGCCATCTGCAAGATCCTGGAGGTACCGATAAGATATAAGACCACAAACCATCTGGAAAATATGGGCTGATGAAAACTACTTTGCTTAGCTCCATGAAAGCTAAAGCACCTGACAAATATGGTGGTGCTTTTTTTTTTTTTTTTTTTTTTTTTTAGGAAAAGATCCACAGGATTAAGAGGATTAAAGTGATGAACATGACATAAAAGAATGCCTCAAATTGCTTAAGGTATGGCAGACATGTGAATCTGGGCAAAGTGGTTTAAACTAAGCAGGAACTGAACCAAACCATCAGCCCCAAACTGAAACAAGCTAAAATAAATGGATTTTTGTGGTTTCGGATGCCTTCTTTCTGCCCCAGTTTAAATCCCCTCTCTGACTGCAGTGTTAGTTCCAAAAGATTCACGTATGCATATACACACATGCATCTGGTAAGCTGTTGTATCTTGTCTGTTCTTCAAAACACCCTCAACTTGACCATTTTCTCAGTATAAGACATTCTGGCCAATAGCCCAGTCTTAACCCTGCTCCTGCTGTAGGATCATCACCCGATTCACAACTCTCCTCTGCCTGAAGCACATGTAGCCAAAACCAGTAAATACTAAATAAGATAACAGAGCTGAGGACGTACCAATTTTTCAGTGTGTATAGGAGGCATCCTCAAACTGTCACAGACGGATCATGGACCCACCATTACAGTTCTTAACCTGTATCCCTTCACAGCTGTAAAATCTAACACTTAAGTTAATATTACATAAATTTTGACATATAGTATAATTCAAATGAGCTTATAAGTCAAAAAGGAGACTGTTCTACTGTTTCAGCTGAATCTTTTTTATTTGTATTTAAGCTTGTTATTTCTTGCCTTGTCCAGCATGGGCTGTTCCCTTAACTGTCTTGCACATAGCTGAAAATTGTTATCAAGTCCTCCTTCAGTGTTCTCCTACTTTGGTTAAGAAACCAAATTTTCTCAATTTTCATCCTTCCGAGGGATGGTGGAATGGCAATTCTGATTCGAGTCAGAAGGCCCCACCAGTACCTTGTCCTGGTATTAGCTCGCAAAGGGCGAGTAAGAGAGCTGTAAGCAAGGAGTGCAAGAACAGAACAAGCACACAGCACTTCCACCTGTGGCTCCGGCGTTTCCAGAGTCAGGGGTGGTATTATTTTGATAACCCTTGAATGACTCTAATCCATGAATTTACCTAATCGCTTTTGAAACCAGGTACCCTTTCAGCATACTTAATGTACTGTAGCAATCAGTTCTGCCATTTAATTACATGTATCTAATTATGTGTTGAGGTGCCTATTTTGTGTATTTTGAATTTGCTTCCTGACAAGTTCATTACATGTTCTATAGTACCTCTATTAGGACAGACAGTGAGCCACCACTCCCAATTAATCTTCTCAGTCATTCATGATATTGCAAATCTCTATCAGCTGTCTCTTTTCCGGGCTTTGGAGTCCCAGTCCATTTTTCTTCGTACAGAGGTATCTGATTATCCTCACACTCCTGCTACCGGTCTCCTTTATCCTTCAAGATTCAGGCTCCAATTAACGCAGACAATGACATAATGATGTCATTTGATGTATCTATTTTTCTTAATAATTCTTCTCTTGTCCATTTGCTTTTTTGTCAGCTGCTGAAGCACTGAACTGAATGTCCTCTGTCATTCTGCAAGGCAGTGACTCCTTATTGGGAAAACCTCAGCAGCCTCCTGCTTTCATTCCTACTGCTCTTGGTATTAGTGCCCCCAGACCTGGCAGGGGCCGTGCATGCTAATTCTGGATGTATCCAAAGGCATGCAAGCTGCTTCTGTCCTCACCGGTACGTCATCGCAGCATCATTTTGTGGATGCCACCCAGTCTCAGTTTTAAGCAATAAGGAATTCACCATGTTCACAGACAGTCTGCCCAAAGGTTAGAAATGCAAGCAGGGGTTTGAATTCTGTTTAAGTGAAGTGAACAGAATTTGGTCCATCATTACTTAGAAATTCTTACAACTGACACTAACGTTCTGTTGACCTGTGCGTGAGCTGCCACTTGAAAGCCCAGGAAAGGCATGACTCTAATGAAGAGGTACATGCGGAAATTTGCACTCCCCATCATTAGCAAACTGCAGTGCTATTTTGCAACACATTTTGCCACTATTTCCTTCAAGTACTCTGTTTCATGGGAGATTGTCCTGAAGTGCCTATCTTTTCATATTTTCCCTGGTTTGCGCATTAAATTTCCAGTTCAACAAACTCCTATATAACCAACATAAAATTAGCCAACTCCGTATATTAATATTTTCTAACATTTTCTTACTATTGAAATTAATGAAATTCAACGAGAGCAAGTGTAAGGTCCTGCACCTGGGAACAACCCCAAGCACCAGTACAGGTTGGGGGTCGACCTGCTGGAAAGTAGCACTGCTGAGAAGGACCTCGGGGGGCTGGTGGACAGCAGGCTGACCATGAGCCAGCACTGTGCCCTTGTGGCCAAGAAGGCCAACGGGATTCTGGCGTGCATCAAAAGGAGTGTGGCCAGCAGGGTGAGGGAGGTTATCCTCCTCCTCTACTCCGCCCTAGTGAGGCCACATCTAGAGTACTGTGTCCAGTTCTGGGCTCCCCAGTTCAAGAAGGACAGGGAACTGCTGGAGCAAGTCCAGTGGAGAGCCACAAAGATGATCAGGGGACTGGAGCACCTCTCTTATGAGGAAAGGCTGAGACACCTGCGTCTGTTCAACCTGGAGAAGACTGAGGGGGGATCTTGTTACTTCTTATAAATATCTGAAGGGTGGGTGTCAAGAGGATGGGTCCAGACTCTTCTCAGTGGTGCCCAACAACAGGACAAGGGGCAATGGGCACAAATTGGAACACAGGAAGTTCCAGCTGAACATGAGAAAAAACTTCTTTACTGTGAGGGTGACAGAGCACTGGAACAGGCTGCCCAGAGAGGTTGTGGAGTCTCCTTCTCTGGAAATACTCAAAACCCACCTGGACGCAGTCCTGTGTACCCTGCTCTAGGTGAACCTGCCCAAGCAGGGGGGTTAGATAAGATGATCTTCAGAGGTCCCTTCCAACCCCAACCATTCTGTGACTCTGTGATTTTCTAAACTTATTTGAAACATAAAACAGATACATTTGCGTGGGCCTTTATAGTGTGTGGGAATCACAGAAGTCAAATAACTGCAAGGTTTTTGATGGAGTGGTTTATATAATATCTGAGATATTAACAAAGCTGTCCCCTGCGTAATGAGCCAGACTGCATTTCTTCAACTTGTTCAGAATAAGTCACATAAATCTCCTGTTCTGCACAGGTGTCCCTACTCAAAGAATTTCCCTAAGAATGCTAGTTGAGGATTTTCAGGAAATTAGAATAGTTTGAACGAATATAGAAATAGTCACATGCTTAGAACATATCATAATAGGTACTTCAGAAGGGAAACTGAGCAATAAATTTAAAAACATTCAACATATTGTATTTGATTAATGCAAGGTCATAACATTCAGCGCTTCAAGCCAGATTGTTCACTCTTATGTTTCCACTGTAATTTTATGAAACAAAAGTTTTATCATTAATCCTACCAGATAACTATTTCAAATAGTAAACCTGGAATTTAAGATATTTAGGGAATTCTTCAGAAACATAAGCTTCTAAAATATATATAGTTATATCCCTTTGATAAGTGGAAACTGCTTTTCAACTTCTTGACTGAAAAAGTAAACAAACAAATATTTTATCAACAAAAGTTGATATTTGATGGACCTGAAGTTACGTAGTATTAGAAGATGACATTTTAAGTGACTGCAAAATAATTTAATTTATTGAGTCAGCTACTCTTTGAAATCAATGTGGCCCATGAAGGGTTGAGCTGTAAATTGCTCAGGACCACCAGCAAGTGGTTAGATGCACACAAATTCACATTAAAGAGAGTGACTGCTGCTCAATATAAGCAAGAGGCTCACAACCCAACCTAAAGAAAAAGAGGAGTATCAAAGACCCATCTTGCAGTGTATCGCCCATCTCCCCCCCCAGTCCCAAAAAACCAGCTTTCTCATACTTGAAAACAAATACCCGCCCTTGATGAAAGCAGAAAGCATTAAACAACCCCAGGGAAGTGATGAGATAGGATCCAATCCAACCCGAAGCACTGGGGATTTCATTCTGTTGTTTAAGCCTTTAAGGAATTTTGTGTCTGGGCTGGACTGTGCTGACCTGAGGGTTCTGACCTGCTTCATTTCTGGTGTAAGTCAACTATTTAATATTATCATGTTAATGAGGAAGGATACCCAGATTTGCTCTAGACCAACCCAACAGGCCAAGAAAGAGGCTTAAGTACTAGTTTGTGCTTACCCATACGCCTGCATGGCCGAGTCCAACCCATGGCACGTGCACTCTGTTGCACTCAACTCTCCATGACTGTTAACACAGCTCCATAACTTACAGCCTGGAGCTGGGCGACAGTCAGGAGGAGAAAAGCAGAAAGGCACATTCCCCTTGCATGCCTGCCCTGCAGACGCGCCCAGAGGTATTGCCAGCTGTAGCCAACAGCCACAGCTCTTCAGCTCAGTGTGACAGGTCATGCCCTTTTCCAGAGAGCTCTGGGTTCGTTCCCCATGACAGCTAAAAGGCAATCCTCACATTAACCTTCATGGGAGTCTGGTGTAGGCAAGGGTGGCACTATATCCCCGAAAGAAAAGAACAGCAGCCCTGGAAGATTTCAAAACACTGCAATTTGTGAAGGACATTGTTTTATAAAACTAATGTTCCTCCCCATCCATGAGCTCTGCGCTAGAGAATCTTTGCTGCCCATCTGCCTGAACCCCATGATGACTTTCAGTGCAATGTTAAAGTTCTCATAATCAGAAAAGCTCAGACCTCTTACCTTCAATTACACACTGATTGGGGATAGGAATTTTCCTCCCCATCTCCATGACATATGCTTTCACTTTACCCAGGTTTTCCTTCAAGTGCAAGTAAAGCTTGTCCTGGTATTCCATGGGGCTCGTCATGGCCTCTGTGCTTCCTTCGGGGGCCTTTTCTTTAGCAGATTCTGGCAAATTTGCTGACTCCATGTAATCGATGCTTTGGTGAGAAACCAAAGAATTTCCTAGTTGCATTGCTTCAGTATCAACACTAAGAGGCAATTTGTCATTTTCTTGGCTAATGTAGATCTCAGCAAAGGAGATACCAGCAGTTATCTCCCCGTTCTCCTCGTCCTGTCCGCTCTCTGAGTTTACCCCCTTCATGCGGACTGCATGCAAAGCGAGGCTTTTGGACCTGGAAGGCGATTAAGGAAGGGAAAAATATTTTGGAATAGAGGTAAGACACAAAAATCATCTGAACATGTGCTCTTCTGAGTTACCTCTGTCCAGCTGGTTCAGAGAGCTGAGCGTGGGCCTCACTTAGCCAGAGGCAAGTAGCTTTTGATAAATATGCATTTCAAAAGCAAAACTCAAGCCACAGCTTTAATAAGCAAATGAAACGAAATAATAA
This sequence comes from Fregata magnificens, assembly GCA_013389945.1. Lineage (NCBI taxonomy): Eukaryota > Metazoa > Chordata > Aves > Suliformes > Fregatidae > Fregata > Fregata magnificens. The sequence goes on along the minus strand of WAAD01029317.1, from coordinate 190,703 downwards.
CCATATATCACAACATCTGCATGCCATGGACAGAGCTCGTCAACCTATCCGCAAGAAACTTATAACCCCAGCGCTGGAGTATATGTGTATTGATCACATCATAAAAATGCCATCCAGCAGCCATTTAACTGAACCAAGATTCAGCCTCCAGTTCTTCATTGCCCTGTATCTATATACTGAGGATGAAGTTAAGCCTCTGTAAGAGTAAGAAAGGTAGAAGTGAAGCGACTGGAAGGGCAAATACGGGAGCAGGAAGAGAAAACCTCTGCTGTGAAGCTGCGGTGCACAGGCAGCCTAAGGACACCATGGGTGCACGTTGCTGTCTGAGCCCTTATCTCACCCAGGGTCCCGAAAGAGTCACACTCATCTCACACAGAGCATGGGCAAAAAATTTGATTCAAACATTTGATACCTATTGTTAGCAATAATACCCAAGAAAGGTCTCTGTATCTTCCTTTCTAGTAATACCTGTATGCAAATATTCTCCTATCCCTTGTGCTGTTTAGGGCACAGAAGAGATTAAATAAATAATTTAGAAAGATTTTATCCAGCCTTTGAATTCACGGATATGAGACTTGGTTAAAATTAGACTTATGATGCCCATAGGTATCATGCAAGCAGACCAAATTCTCAATGTTTGGATAAAGTTTTATTACGAAACTGATATTCATGAAAACCACTCACACATTTTACAGAGCCATACCTGTTAAATCTCATATCCTTCCTTTCTTCTTTAGAAACCTGGCCTAAGCTGTATCTCCGCACTGAGCCAGGAGTACTGTTTTCGACATTTATTTTCTCTTCAAAAGCCTGTATTTTAACTTGAAGCTTTTCATCTTCTTCCTTTCCATTCATAACAGATTTTAAATCATCCAGTGGTACAGGAGATTCTGTTTCAGTATCATTTTCCATCCTAAGGAAGTAGAAAGCTGAGATATAACTCTGGCACACTGTGTTCATAGTGATACTGATGCTGCATTTCTGCCTGTGACCTGTATTATGCATCTGGTAAAATAATTATGTTTCAGCAGAGATTCTCTTAGAGGTTGATTAATCATTTTCAGAAACATCTTCTAGATCAATGTCTCTGTCAGATGGATCAGGAACATTGAACATCTCTGACAACACTGGATTAGAAACTACATGTGCTATATCTGCAAAAGCAAAACCCAACTCTTTTCCTGATAGTCCCATAGCAAAATTTTTTCAACTGAACTTAAACCATTCTCTCGAGCTTGCTAAACAGCGACTTATTACATTATTTTCATAAACCAAAAGTCAAGCTAATTGCAGAGTTTATAGAAGTCTGTGGTTTTAAAGGTTTAACGAGAGTACATGCAGTTCCTACCAAATTATTGTACTCTGAGTAAGAAAAATATCTTTTAAAACTGAGCACATGCATAGAAACGGGCTCAGGAAAAGTTCTAAGCAATGTGACTGAAGTTCAGCGAAAGAGAAAATGAAGAGTTAAAATGAACTTGTAGGACTGCAGGACAAGCTGTTTTATTTTAAATTTGATTGTTATGTTAGTCTTAGAATATGTAACCTTTTAATGCAAAATTTGAAGATAACTTTAAAATAAATTGAAGGGAAGCTGTTAAAGGACAAAAAGAAATCTGCTGTCAAATATACTGCTGGTAAAAATTTGCTTTCTAGTGATTAAAATATCCTCTGACCGATGAAAAATGTTGTCTTCATTGGAGGCCCAGCAGTGCTGCCGCAGGGGCAGTAATTGCTACAAGCCACAGCCCTACGGCACAGCGGAAATCCTCTGCAGAAGGGTCCCAGGATGAGAGATCCACCACCCCAGCCCAGGGCAAGGGGAGGCACACCGACATCACACCCTACTCCAAGCGCAGCTGTGCCCAAAACCAGGTTTCCTAGATTAAGATTTTCAGTCTGAGTGCTGGACAAAACAGGGCTTCTGACAACAGAGTTTGCTGGGTTCCTACACAACTCACAGCCCGCGGTGAGGTGAGGCTCCTCCAAATATTGGGTCATTCACTAGAAACCTAAACCTTGGGTATCCGCATTCTCCCTTGAAGATGCTGCTTGGCCTTTGTGCAGCAGCAGGACTGAATTTCCCAGGGGACCAACACCATACTGTGGCAAAAGCACTATTGCTCCTTCCCCTCTTCTTCAGGGAGGTGCCTTCTGCTGGGGAGGGATTTATATGTTCCCATCTTACACCTGCAGCTACGGAGCAACTGGACCAAAAAATCATGAAGACAGTACAAAGACAATCAGATATCTCTTAGAGAATTAAGGGGTATTTGACAGTATTTACTTTTTAAACTCTACCTACAGCTCTAAAACAAGCTTGTTTTGCTTCTGATCATTTCTTTGGTTTTGTTTTTTTTTTTTTCCTGACAAGATAAATCTGTAATATATGGATATGGAAAGCCACAAATGAGAGTTTTAACATAGCCCTTTCAAAGCAGCAGAGTCTCAACAAGTCATGCTCACAGTTGGGAAGCCTATTAAAAACTCTCAAATACTGCAAATTACCAATTGTGGAAACAAAGCATGTTTAAAAAAAACAACCACGAATACTGCATCACAAAATGTACTTTTTCATTTGTTTTGATAAAGGCACTTCAGGATATTTCTCAGGGGAGTTGGCAAGTTTTGTCTTGTTTTGTTTTTAATTTAGGCAAGATCTCATATTAACAATGCAGAACACTGAAAAAATTATTCTTCTGTAATAAAGAACCTTGGTATGACCTTCGCTAACAAATCTTTCTGGAGATGTGGGACAAGATTTGATTTATTAGAAAGCTGTCACTCCAACATAACTCTCAACACTGCTCCTGTTGTGGGGGCTAAGCACCAAGACAAACATCTGTTACATACATATACACATATAAAGCCCTCTGGCTACAGAGAGGGGATTGATGGACTGATGGGGCTTATGAATGAGAGACCTAAACCAGCAAGTCTCGATGATGTTTGGAAAAAAAAATGGCCTTTTATAACAGCATCTTTTTGTCCAGCATTGTCCCATTGAGCTCTGATGGCTTTGTGAAGGAAAGACAAGAAAATGCTTCTGCTAAAGAAACACAGTAATTAACCCTATTTGCCATAGGTAAAGCAGCAGTAAGTTAGTGCATACAGGGCTCATCGCTGCATGGTGCTCCTCAAACCACCACCTCGGTTTTGACCCTGTTGGTGCCCACGATTTCAGAGCAACTGCAAGCGCTGCGAGAGGGAGGCAGAGCACTCGGCCCTGGGCACGCCCCCAGGGGACCACTTGCTCTCACGTGTACCCGCTTTGCACTCGCATCAATTCCCGTGAAGCCAAAAGCACATACCCTAAGTGAAACGTTCAATGAAGCCTCCACCCCACGCCCAACGGGATGCCTGGCAGGCCCTCCTGCTGGCCTCCCCTTCCAGCAACAGTAAAATAAACTATTGTTTGAAATCTTGGCAAGAGACATTCAGCACATTGCTGAGGTTGCTGGAGCAGGATCAGCTTACACCAAAGCTCAGGCTGTTTTCAAGAGGAAAAGGATGCACAAACCTATCAAGAAATCATAAGGACCTGGCTTACAAAGATAGCGCTATGCTACTCGTCATTTCACTGCTTTTAAATTCTCTGTAGAAAGAGATCTAAATATACAGGTCAGCCAGTCAAGAGTGATACATTAATTTGAAGAGCATTTCTCCAGACCGCCAGCACCATTATCAACATCACCAGTCAGGTGCTTACAATGGGAAAGAGAGCATACACAACTAGAAATTGCTAAAGATACGCTCGAGATGGGATTGCTTCCGGGGCTTCAACTCTGTGTGGATGGAGGCAACACGAATGGATCAAGTGCGGGTCCTTGTGGTTCGTCAACGTAGAGACGTAATCACCTCCTCAAATACGACGGAAGCGCAGATTTGAAGAAGGCAAGTGGTGGATAGCGATAGCGATCTCAAAACCTCCAGCTCACAGTTCGGAAGCCCATCAAGAGCTTCCAAATATTACTAGGAATCGATTACAGAAACATCATCAGCTAGATAACGTTCAAGGCTGAGGTGCCACAGGGAGCTGGAGGCTGCATCCTCCGGCACTTCTCACGCAGCACCGCTCACAGCCTCTGCACTCACAGGTACTAATGGGCGAGGCCAGAACATTTTGATAGCTGATGCTGGCAGACACCGGCAGCCCGCGGTGGCATGTGCTGCCTGGCCTGCCTGCAGGGCTGCTGCTCCCAGGGGCCAGGCAGGATGCGGAGTGGCAAGGGGAGTGCACGCTTCATGCAGACAGGCTTCTTGGTACCTGCACTGAATTAAATGGCACCATAGTCCCTCACCAACATAGGAAAGTCTTAGATGCTATTACAGCCCTCTTCACTGCTACAAATGTTGATTTAAAGAAGGACAAATACGGTAGAAAATGAAAGGCAAATGAATGGTAAATGAGTACTCAATGATGCCATTTGCTAGACCTATCCTCTTCTTTAAGGAGAAAAGATAATTTCATCCAGCTACTACAATAAAATGAGTAGCACCGGTATAGCCTGTTAGGCTCAGTTCTTACCCAGAACGAGGGCTTGGAAGCGTCATTAAATGTTCTTTCTTTCTTGCCTTCTTTTAATTGACCATGCTATACTTCTAGGTTGGATCAGTCCATTAAAACTTGGTATGTGTTCTTAAAAAGCACCTCTGAGACTGAATAACTTGCAATTTTGTGACAGTAAGGGGCAACAGAGCATCGCATGGTTTTAATTATACTCTCCACTAACTGCATGTAAAATTCCCTGTGTCAAACAACTCCAAGCCAGCCATCACTCTGAAGAAATCAGTTTCTTCTTGTGTAAACACATGATTCTGGAAGGAATGGTTATAATCCAGCCACACGTTTTAAAATCTTGTTTCCTTTCACAGCATAAATACTCTGGATTGCTGCTCTTTAAAAAACACTGCAGTTCAGTAACTGCAGCAGCTCTGGAGCTAGGAGGGTATTTCCATTTTGACATCTGGGCCGGTCCCACTTAGGCTAGTACAAGTCAGAAGAAACTCCACTTAAATCAGTGGAGAACTCTCATTTTAGCCTTAATCGCTGCTTCATACTTGTTCTTGTCCAATCTAGCTGATACTATCTTTGATTCAGGCCTGAAATGTAAACCCAAAGAACACCTAAAAATTGTAATTGTGAAAAATCAGTGTTTCACTCTGATCTCTCATAGCCTCGTTGAGATAATAAGACAATGGCAGCTGCAAGCGTACAGGGAACTGGGGTCACAGATGATTGGGCAGATGAAGCAGGAAAAAAGAAAATTAAAATAAATAAATAAATAAAGCAGCAGATAGAGAATAAGGAATAATTTCAGAAAGGTTTGTTTGAAAGGGTCCAGGCCCTGCCACTGGCCTGAGACAGCTGCGTGCGGGGCAGACCCCGCTGCAGCAGACACATCCCGGGACACTGTTCCTTACCCAGAGGAGCATCAGGAACAGGTTTGCCTCCCCATCGCTTCTGGCTACGCTCACACGCAAGTGCGACTGCATCACAGGCACTGTCCTGTCTCATAAAAGCAGCAATTTATCCACAGAAATGTTAAAAGCTGCTAACAACAAAACAAACACTGTGGAGGAATGTCTATTTTAAGTTCCTTCCACTGCAGACATAAGGCCAAACTCTGCCCTTCCTTAAACCAGAATAAACTCTGAGCAGCTCCACTGCAGCCCTGGGGTAAGGTGGGTGCATTTTCATCGTCTGCCCCTACATATGACCCTCCAGAGTCTGGCTCCCTGACCCCACGGCAACTTTCATACTCTGAAGAGAGCAGTTACATTTTCATTCACTTACATGCATGGCTGTGTTCAAACTTGTCACTCAGAAGCAAATACAAGTTAAACAAGCAAACAACTAAAGCCTTTTCCTTTCATGCTCAGTATAATCAGTAGAGGTTTTTTCCTGAAGGAAAATAAGGATATTTTCTGAAAAATCCACTGAAAAATATTATAATTTCCTCCCTTCTCCTCCCTTCTCCTCCCCCAGACTCTCCACCCAAACAGTATTTTGCATCTGTAACCACACACGGAGATGAAGAAGCTTCTACTCCTCAGCAAAGCAAGTCCTTAACAAAGGGGAATTTTTGAGAGAAATGAAGAAAACACAGCAACAACATTTTAATTAAAACCTTTTCTTGTTTTTTACCAGCTCTAGTGATGTTAGGTGCACAAGAGAAGGAATAGGAATATCACAACATTTTAGCAAATAAAGTAATTTTTCTACCATAAGTGAATGCACATGATGGGCTGCATGAATAATTATTATGCTTTGTTACTGAAGCCTCAATTTCTACACTGTTTCATTGCAGTTCCCAGAACACGATATCCTTCTGGTCCCCTTCACTAAGTGACATCTGGCATACTCTTCTTCACAGTTGAACTTGACTAGTTTGGAAAACGCGTATGTCATTTCAGGCTCACTTTGCTATCTCCACTTAGGCTTTTTCACTATCTTCAACAAAACTTTTCATAAAACAAGTGCCGAAGGCTCGATTTCAGCAGAGGTTTCTGCCACCAGGTGAAGTTCGGACGTTTCTTACAGCCTTGTTGTAAAATGAGGGACTATATCAGAGTTCCTCTCCTTTTTCATTTTTAACTCTCTCCAGGATACCAATTAATTGTTTCTCGAATGACCTCAATGTTTTGGCTCCAACTCCACAAGTCTGTCTCTAAGGCTATCCTTCATGGTTATGAGTTTTCTGACATCTGTGTTAAACTTTATCACAGAATTACTATTCCTTTGTGCCCTCTTGACCTATTTCAGTATACACAATGCTAATTATAAGTCTCTCCCTAATTAAAAGTGACTACTACCATATATTTAAATAATACTTATATTCTTACTGTGATGAATGCAGCAACGCTCCCAATGCTTTAACCTTAGGGTACACATTTAAAAGAAGCTGAGTGAGCAGAACATCTTTTTATACAAGCTTGAGAAATTTTTTTCAGACTTTTTTAGCAAACCTTTATCAGGGAGCTACACCAGTCATTGCTCTCATCAGCTTCACTGGTTATCTTCTAGAATAAACTCAATGATAATTGTGTAGCCTGACTTCACAGATTTATTTTTAACTGAAGCTTTTTAGATTGTCTTAGTCTACTTATCTGAGACATGGCTTTCTTCCTGTTCTTTAAGGGCTAAAACGTGAACAGCTTCTTTATTCTTCAGTGCCAAATGACGCAATTTCTGTTGTATGATGTTCAGAGGTCATTCTGCCTGGCAGCATGAAGCTGGTGTCTGCAGTGCACCTACAGCTCTTACTGCCACCCTTTAATTCCAGATTTCTGCTTTACTGTCAATCATCCTTCTGCTTGCATTTGAAATGCATACCTCAAGTTACTTCTACAAGTAGGGATGTTGCCCATCAGGTGTCTGTAAACTATTTTGTACGCTTACCTGACCCTATACATTGCACAATCCAATGGCTGAGTGAGTATATACTGGAACGATGCAAGAGCGATATCAAGATCGATTTGAAAATGGCAATGTAGCAACTTATAGGAACTGCAGTACATCATACTTGCAACTGACTGTTCATTCATCGCAACTCGAATATATTTAATATAAATTTATACTGCCTCACGCAGCCATGGAGATGGCTGTGGCTTTATCATACAAAAACTAGCTTTACCTGGCTCCGGATGCATCGTCATGCTCTAGCTGTCGGACGAGGAGCTTGGCTATGGCAGTGAAACTGTTGCTCATGCGGTAGATATCTCTGCTCTGGGTGCCCAAGATGCTCGAGAAAGCGTCAGTGAGACTCTTAATTTCCAGCAAAAGAATATGGTGAAATGAGTGCTCCATGTTGGCCAGCTGGCTCACCAAATACATCAGGCATATTCTGGCTCGCTCCTAGACAACAGGAGAAGATAAAAACAATTTTAAGCAAATTAATTCATTGTTTGCTTGTGCAAAGGAGATTTGTGTGCATGCTGCTGATTAAAACATTGACATTGGGGAATAGTGGCTACCCCACGATAACTAACAAAAAGGCAACTGAATCAAACACAGAGTTTATTTTTGTGTACTACTGACGTTACATTTATTCCTCTTGGTATTACCTAACCTGGCCTAACTTCAGTACACCTTGTCTCCTCCTCAAACCTAGAGACAAGAGTCCCTAAAGCCTCTTTGAAGGGCCCCGCACTGCTCGAGGGTGGTAGATCAGCCTGGCTCACTGATCAGAGCACCAGCAGCAGACCTAGCTCCCCTTTTGTCTTTGATGAGCCTTACGAGCCTGGCCAAGCTACTTCACCTCCCTCTACCCAGTTGCTGTGCCCTTTTTTCGCTTCATTCTGTGCTGTTTGTGGCAGGCAAACTCTCTTGTAAGGGGCCAAGTGCTCATGCATGCTGCTCCAGTTCACAGGGTCTTCTCCCCCAGGGTCTTCTTCCTTGTGTCCATACCCGACCTGTTGCACATTGAGCTCGCGGAGGCATTAGCATGGACACAAACATGTTAAAACCTGCCGGCAGACCTCAGCTCCACAGACCCTGCGGCTCAGGTCTGCACTGGTTTGTGGCACTGCATGATCCATGAGCAACTGCGGTTTTGTGTCTTCGTTACAGCCTCGTTATATTAATGGGCTAACGTCCAGATTTTTGCTTTGTCCATGTTACTCTCTACTCCATAACTGCAAATAATTGAGGGTCACCAGGGAATTGCAGTGAATTCTGCATACGCCATTAGCTGTTACAAATAATTTGCCAGGAATGAAGATCTATTTTTCAGACCATGAAACGTTTCCCAATCATGACTTCCTTTCTGGACCTGTTGGGTGTTGCTGATTTGCTGTATTTAGCAGTGTCACCTAAGAATCTGTTGTCACCAGTGCTACCCAGACTGAGCGGGACTCCTCCAGCACAGCATCGGCAGAGGAGCGAGGTGCAGCAGGCAGGAGCGGGGGCACTATCAGCATCTCTTCTCGCTAATGACGAGAGGTTAAAGTACCTCGTAAATCACAGGGGTTCTCTCCTTTCATAGCAATTCATTTAGGAGCAACACTCAGATTAGACCCGTGACTAACACTACAACAAAGAGAAGTTTATAATGAGATTTCATTTTAAGATCTCATCACACGCGATAAGGCGCTGTCTGGCAGCTGTATCAATCACTGCCAATGCACTGAAGTCTGATATGCTCTCTGTAGCCAAAGTTTTGCTAGCCAATTTTTCAGGGGGATGTGATCTCGCCAATTTATCAGCGAGATCACATCCCCCACAAATTAGGATTAAAGGGGCTGTTTCAGATCATAATATTAAACATGCAAATGTTTTCTAGCAAAGATACTTTATCATCTCTGCTTGGCAAAGGCACACAATTCCAGTTCCAACTATTTCTGTATGTACGTGTACAAATTCACATACTAAAACAGAAACCCCAAAGGTGAAGAAACCCATTAGGGTTCTTCTGTTTTGTTATGATTGTCCTAAGTGTATTAGGTTCCACAATCCTAAAAATATCAAAGTGGGAAAAGCAGCAGAGAAAGAAGCAATTAACTCAGGAGCTCATATCAGATCCTCCACTGGGTAACCAGGTATGGCTCCACTCAGTGAAACCCAGTTGGTGCTCAGAAGATTGTTACAGAAATTGGGACATATTTTGCTTTTAGAGCCTGTGCTGAAATGCAAGCAAAGACACTTTAGGAAAATTAAAAATTCTCCTCTTCCCAAGGGTTAGAAGAAAAGGAGGGGAAGTCATGTGCCATACACATCCTCAAACTGCAGGGCAATACCACTATTACCTCTCCTCTTCTGGGACCACGTAACAGGAGAGAAAAAGTTGCTGAAAGTTTGATTCCAAGTACAGCTGGGCCATAAAAATACATGGGGGACTCTGGCAGAACATGGCCCGAGCATCACAAGCAAGACATTTTCTGAAGAAAAAGTCAACTTATTTCAAACAAAAGAGGATCTGCTACACCACGCCGTGACAGAGATAAATGAGAAAAGCGTATCAGACAAATTGCTTCCCTTCAGCCATATGGGGAAAAACTACAGCTACATCCTCGGATGGGCTGGGATGGTGTGACGGAATGAGCTTTTTACTCAACGGTTTGAAAGAGGTTGACTTTTTGGTACATATCCACTAGTTTATTTGGAAGACAATCCTCCCTCCAAGAGATAAACACAGGTTCAATTAACATTTAAAACACATTTTTGTTTCCTAAACAAACTGTGCAGCAGACGTAACTGGAAGAGAAGTTTTGACCATTTTCATGTCACTTTGATCCAGCTGGAGTGTCTCCAGCCATGCTGAAATGCTGCTACTCGCCTGGAGTGAGGTAAAAGAACAATAAACTCTACTGAGTAATATAATATGTAACCGTTATACAAAACAAAATTACAGCAAAATAGCTCAACATGAAAGCCATCATTATCCCTGCCACAATTTTTATCCAAAAATTTTCAGAAAGCCTATTTGGATATACATAAGCCATTGTTATTTTAACAACGCTTATTTTATGCATTCATGTATTTTTTCATAAGCACCCCTTGCATTTTATGGCATGACATCTGCCAGTAGGTGAAGATCTAAAATACAAGCAATGAGGTGTGGCAAAGTATTTTGCTTTATCTTAAAATCAGGCTCAGGAGACTACAAAAAAGAGATCACAAGGCTTTCAGAAGTAACTCTGATTTCCAGTTGGTTCAAAACATACAGTTACTGGAAAAAAAAAAATATTAAAATATTCGATTGACCTATGCCCCAAGATAGTGTTTTGCTTTGCACAAATTTATGGTTAAGACACAAGTTCTGATTTCAACTTCACCCATGAGACTGTCACTGACATCAACAGAAGTGGTGTGAATAAACAAGGGGACAACCTTTAAAATAAAGGGATCTCTTTTCAGCCAAACCTCTCATCTCTCCAGGGGTCTGTCTGAACTGCCAAGGTGCAGAGCGCAGTTCAGTGAAAGCACAAGAGGTTGCTTCTAGAAGCCAGCAGAAAGGATTTTCTGCTCATATCTGAAATCTATACCATAAAGGGCCAAGCCTCAATCCTTGCCACCTCTTTTCCCCAAGTAAACCACCCGGTGAAATAAAATGTCAATGAATAAAATTCCAACACTACCATTATTTCATTTCCCACTTGTTTTGCTTGGCCAGGAAGGGGATGCTGATGCTGATTCATGTCTATAAGTAAGAGCCAGCTGCATATCTGTAACACGGCTCCGTTACAGAAAAAGGAAGAGGGGGAGGATGACAACAGAGGTTTTCAGGAAGGCATTGCCACGCTGGGCTGCAAGACGAGACCATCAGCAGTGCATGTGTCTGCAGGGCCCATTTCGCTGCTTGCACATTTCTACTTGGACCTGATCTAAATAAATTAACTGGTTTCAGTAATGCTTGTAACTTAGCAGTTATGCTTAGATCGGAGTATTATTTTAATTCTGTCTTGTGGGCGCACTCATTGTTATACACTGAGCCTTTAAGATCTGTCCAGCTTTTATGATGCCAGATGTGTTTCTGCTTATTTTATCGCAGGCTGATTGTCTGCATTGCAGTGAGTGATGCCCCATACATCAGTGAAATCCACAGCATTTTTTTTTTTCCTTTCAAGAAGCCTGATCTGCATGGGAACATCCAGAGACATGATCCGTTTCTTGACTCATGAAGGGTGGGGGTAAAATCTGCACAAGGAACTGCCGGAGTAAAGCAAACAAAACCTTTACACGGGAAAAGGACTGTGAGAGAACCACTGTGTTACTAAACACACAAGAGCCACAAGGACCCTTCGCTCACCACGTCTGGTGTGATGCAACCCCAGGGAATTGTGGACCAATGTATGTCCCGCCAAAGTAGCTCCTCATACCCCCACAAAACTGTGGGCCACAAAGCACTCAAGGTCCCTGAAATAAAATAAAAAATCCTTAGGGTAAAGAGACAAAACTCACAAATAGAAGGTGAGAGAAAGACCGTGAGTTATAACATCTGTGAAGGAAGAGGGAACTTGCTATGTGAAAACACCCAGGTGATGTGGGGAGCAGACCACATCCCACATCACAGAAGAGGCAAAACCCCCATGAAACAAAAGTATTCGACAAGGAGAAAATGGGAAACTTTAAACCCCCCCAGCAACTCTAGCATCATAAAGTTTTGCACCCAAAATGGTGACTAGCCTTGGCTCCAACATGAAATGCCCAGCCATCACCCAAGCATATTTTAAGGCTCTTTCTGCACCATTTATACCAGAGGGAATAACTGAACTGGCAGCGTGGCACTGCCAGAAGCACATCAAACCCTTCGAGAGCACCAGTGACACAGAGGTACTGCTCCCCACTGAGGAAAGGCAGGAGGCACCAGGTCTTCCAGCAGTGCTGGCAGAGGCAGCTGCCAGACTGCTCACGGGCAGGGCTGGGGCAGCTGTAGCAATGCAGACGGTACCCGAGACCTACTTGCTCCTCAGAATGCCCCAAAGCTCCTGCGTATTGTGCTTGGACCTCTCCTCACCTGGAGAGCTTGCCTTTGTTTTCACACCTAGATGTTCTCCCTGGCTTGAGCCACAGCAATAAAAGCCGCTTCCTGCCACCCCGGCTCCTCTGCCCAGCAGAGGAGACAGGACAGAGTAGCGACAACCTCCAGAAAAGATCCAGTGGTGAGGTTTCAACATCTGTCACCTGTGTCCAAGTGACAGCATTGTGCAAGCCTGGCACTGATGTCAGGAGCCTCACGGACTGATATGGCTCAAAGGTGATTGCAGAAACAAAATCAAGTCACCGGAGCACTGGTAACTACTTAGACGTTTCAATCAGGGCAGATCTTCCATAATTCAGATATTTTTTAGAAAACAAGAGGAGAGAGGAGCCATTTGTCTCACGTTGGAAAGTTCACCTCTGCCACCCTTTGCATGTTGCTTTTGTCAATGTTTTTGAGTATCTAGTGAAAGGTCTCCTGGATGCCACTAAAACAGAGCCCACTACAAGCAAATGAAAAGCGTGCCAACCCTCCAAACACACAGCGGTTGTGGCGGCAGAGCGGGCTGGAATGCAGTCTGCTGCTAAGTCAGCAGCTTACAGCTTCTTAGAAAAATAACACATATGACACAGGACATAATGCCAGTTACTCGACACTTACAAGAGAGAAACTGGAGATTATTCAGTGCAAGCTTACCCAGGCTGCGTGTGCAACACTTGGTAGCTACATGTATCCGCACAAACCAACAGATTAAAAAATATAGGGAGAAAATGTTCTGCAAATCATTTCTTTGTAAACTTTACTGTAGTCTATAATTTCCAACAATATATGAAATACAACGTGTCCGGTTGGTTCCTTGCTTATTCTTGGTATCGATATAAAACAATAACAACAAAAGGCAAAATAAATTCAGTCCCTTTTAAGTAGCAGAACACAGCAGAAAAGGGGCCTCACAGACACTCACATGGGAAGAGCTGGTTCAACACGCTAAAATACAGAATTCAAATTAAATCCTTAAGTTCTGATCGTAGCTGTGCTCGTTTGAGTTATAAGCTGTAAAGCTTCGAGGAGATGCTGACTCTTAAGTACTAAATGCAGAACTAAATGTGGTCAGCTGCAGTTCTTATAAAGGTAGATTTTGCTGGGGTGAAGTAAGTAAACAAGGAGAGAACAACAAACTTCATTTGGCTCACAGTCATCAATGTGATTTTGGCTTCTCCCTCCAGCCCCTGCAACAGAAATAAGATTTACAAAGCCAGACCAAATCTGGTTTTGATTCTTACAAGATAAGTTGCATTTTAAAGGAATATAAAGCTCAAGATCAGCAGAAACAGCAAGTGTAGTGTCTTCCTGTGCTGTACTCACAGCAATCAGACACCCGTTGCCCAGCCAATACACACTCAAAACTAAGTGCCAAAGGAGAAAGGATTGGCCTTATTGCAACAAGTGAAATAAGACTTGCATGACATCCATCCATGCCAGCGAGCGGGAACGCAGAGGGGCTGCCCCCCGACCCTCCTCCCTGCCTCCCACCAGGCTCCCCGGCTCCACAATATCCATTTAAATTAGTGCAACTGTCTCATCTAAGAGTATTACCAAGACAATTCTGAATGATTAAAAAGGTTGTGCAAAGGAAAATTTCCCCTTAAACTTCCCTGCGTTTCTCACGTGTCGTGTTTTACCTTCAGCAACCTGTAACAGGGCATAATGCACCCCGCTGCCCTATGATGGGTTTGCCCAATGTGCCTACACCGGGATAGGCGATATGCTTCAAATTCCACCACCGATCCTTCATCATTGAGCAGAGCTGTTGTCCGAACACATCGACAGCTGCCGGCGAGCTGTGGTACAGGGTGCAAAGCCCAACCCCCCCAACAACCCCCACTCCCAGGATTTAAGGGACTAACTTTGGTTAGGGGCCAAAAGAAAGTATTTTCTCTGGAGACAAAAGCCTCTCTGGAGATTCTCCAATGACCGCTATCATTGATGAGAGCACACTGTTATCTGTATCTAAACAAGTAAACAGAAGAACTGTCATCTTAAAGGCAGAAGATGAATATATAGAGGGTTTTCCCACACACAGCAAAATGATGCAACTTCTCTCCCCTCCTCCCTCCAAAATGGCCTCCAGCAGAGTCAAAGGAAGAGCAACCGAAAAGTCTGATTCACAAAGACAAAACCTACAGTGAAATCTCTAGCCTTTATGCAGACAAACTCCAGTTGACTTAGCGCAAGTTTTGCCTCAAGGATCGTTGAAAGGACACGGAAACTGTGGGATTCAGCTCTTTGCTGAAATAAATTAGCCAGGTTACTGTGTGGCAGGCATCAGTGCCACACTTCGGCAAATGGTTAGATTTATTACACGTCATTCATTTTCTGCTATATAATCGAGTTTTGTCACAGCCATAAAAATTTGAATTATTTACCAGAAACTCTTTGAGTTCAACAGAACATTATTTTTGCCTTTACAGAACCATGATTTGAGGTGGAAGGAAAAGGGTCTATTAACAGTGGTGAAAGACACATAAGCTCATACCTGGAAATGAAAATAAAATCTCATTAAAAATCATGATGTGCCATAAATAAGTCTAACCAGTTTGGTGTCCTCAGGATACCCAAGGTCTTGAGCAGTCAGGTAGTTTACAAGCTTGTGGTGGTAATCTCCTCCAGGCTGTATTTTTAGGAGCTGGGCATAGCAGCAGGGAAAGACAGGTCTCGTTGGGGTCTAAGGCATTTCCCAGTCCCAGAGGGACAGGGCTAACATCGGATCTTCATGAGCAGCATCCCTTGCTGCCAGGGACGCAGGGATCTTTGGGCTGCTCATCGGAGCTAGTATTTTGGGGAGGGCAGAGGGCTCCGGGACCCGAGAGCTGCCTGATGGTTTCTGTATACACAGTGTGCTCGAGTCTGTTCGTGGCACCTGGATTAGGTGAACATCACTCCCGCGTCCAGACCGTACAGTTATGACTAAAGCAAAAACTTCAGTGCAAATTCGTTACGCTGCCATGAAACTCCCATAATTTTTTAGGAGTTTGTCACTGTAAATGCCTTTTAGGCATAATGTTCCGATTGGGTCAGATCCCAAACCAAGATGTTTCTGTAATGAGGCTTGAGCCCAGCATCACCACTGAGTGTTTTCATTATAAAGACATTTGTCCGAAGTATCCAATTGACTACAGCTACAAAGTCAAAATATCTGGATTACACTATACGACGAAGTTCGTATTTCACTGCATGATTACAACATTCCTATATCATACAAAGGGGGTGCAAAATATGTTTTTCTTTTTCTCTGCCTTTCATTTCACATATAGGTACACTGCAACCAAACTTAGCTGAGCCCTTGGAATAATGACAATTACGTCCTTTTATCAAATTGGAGTTTTAGCCGTTCCATAAAAAGACAATTCATATAAACAGAACACATACGTGCACAGACCAGATACACGGTAAATAATAATAATTTATATTTATCTTTACAGTTATGAAAATTTAAATATTTATCTTTTTCACGCTCATTAATCTCTTCTAGAAAGTTTCTTTCTTTCCCACTAACCTAAACCCCATTTCTGCAGAGACCCTTTACTACGTGACTGTTCCTGGCTTAGAAGATTGAAGCACGGTCTCAGTCACTAAAATACCACATCTGATTTTTGTGGTACTTGCCCTCCTAGCCATGCTGGTATTACAGTCTAGACCTATCGTGGTCTTATGACCAGCAATATGTTCTGGCAGGGCAGCCTGCTTACTTGTGAAGAAAGGAATATTTAGATGTATTACTTTCTACAAGATTTTTAAAAAAACCAACCAAACAACAAACAACCCAACCCCAAAACCAACGAACCAACTTCTTTTGCTTTTAAACTTACCTCATCAATACGTCCAACAGCTCCAAAGATCTTTGCTGTTTGCCCAATCAAACTTGGAAAACTCTCACCGATTTCTTTCAGCATTGGAAGAAAAGTGGCTAAGGCTATTGGTTCATAGCTGGATATTTCTATAAGTATGTTTAGAATAATGTCACTATGGTTAGGGTCTCTCAAGTGTCCAAATAGAAATGGAATACACTCTTTCAGCACCTATTAAAAAAATCAGACAGAAAGAAATTGTGAATATATTTTTAAATTGTGAATACATATAACCAAAAGAGGTATGTACATTGAGCGATAGAAAGGAAACACTAGACTTTGATTTAGTAAAACAGTTTTCCACTCTTGCTGACCTTTGCACAGAGCTATTGCTGAGGTCAATCGAAGTTCAGCTCAACATATGGAATAAGGGTAAGCTGTAGCCTTGAAATATTGCAGTTATGCAATAGTTAGGAAATGCCCAATTGTTAAAAAAGACAAAAAAGAAAAACCCTCACCAAATATTTCCCTTGCTCTGGGCCAGTCCTATACTTTTTTGATTAAAACAACATAGGACTTAGCCTTCTCCAATGATACAGTAAATTAAAGTACTAGTAGAAATTTTTGGTTTCCACCGGAAACTAAGTAACGTGACAAGGTTAATAGCTGGAACAGAGGAAAAAATAAGAGGCAAGATCCTCATTGCACAAAAAAATGCTGTAGGCAACTTGTCATTTCTTGTAACAAAACAATTTTCAAGAGGTTGAGGGTATAGTCCTTAAAATCATCTTACAAAGAGGATACAGTGTATACAACTATCTACTGAAGGATTATTTTTCATATAAACAACACATGTACACTAATACACCTCTGATTCAGTGAAACCATTGCATCTGCATAAAAGACATTTCAACACAGAAATGGGGCATAAAGCGACCCATTCTTCTGTTATTTTTTTGAGGATTATCAGTTTTAGCAACTAGATACCTATCGCTCTGGCAAAACACTGCAGGTGGGTGGCTGAATTAATTGTTAGTAGTAATAAATGATAATAATAGTAATAATGATAATACAAAGCAACTTCAGACACGTCGGCTCCATCATGAAGCCCCGCAATAGCCAGTGGTGCACCTCAGCCCCCTACAGCTGGTAAGTCCTTTGCTTCTGAAAGGAGCTCTATTTCGTCTGGGACTGTGTATTATGATAAAGTTTCCTTGGCTACCTGGGGAAAGATACTAATTATTGTTGATTCTTCTTTTCCAAAGATTTTATTAATTTCATAAATTCACAAAGCAGGTAGTTT
Source organism: Fregata magnificens (assembly GCA_013389945.1). NCBI lineage: Eukaryota > Metazoa > Chordata > Aves > Suliformes > Fregatidae > Fregata > Fregata magnificens. The sequence continues at coordinate 173,130 of WAAD01029317.1, read as the reverse complement.
TGTGCCTTGTTCTAATGTGTTGGGTGCCGTCAATGACAGGCAATTTCCAAAGCATGATCTATTTTGCCTTAGTTAGTTAATCTCCATCTCACTCCTAATCAATTCCTAACTCATTTTGATTTTCCTTGATATGTAATTTAATACAGTTCATATATTCTAACGGAAATATCGTTATGGGAATTCATACTCAGCTGGCAGAGGAAGAGCCAAAAAAGTAGAAAACCGGTTTAACACAAATGTTTTGGTCCAGCAGAGTCATTGTTACGTTCTCTTTATGATTAGATAGAGAATTTGGAATGGAATTAAAGAATTCACGGGGAATTAGTGTAGGAAAGCACTGTCACGCATGTCATGGGACTCCTTACTGTTCGGAGAGCAGCTAGCAGACAGACCTTGCCAAGTCATCTGAAACAAATAAACTCCTCCAAAAGGAGGTGCAGCATTTAGCAGTAAGGTCTTCCAAACACGGTTTTACCCCCAGTTCTTTTTTCCTAGCCACGATCTGGAAGAGCCTGAGGAGATGGTGTTGTTCGGCTTGATCCAGCTGAGCCATCAGTGCCACCAGCTCCCTCAAATGGAGGTTTATCGGCTGCGGTTGCTTCTCATACAGAGCAGGCAGGACACGCAGCAGCATCGAGTTCCCTGAGAACAGAGCAAGTGAGAGGCCAGTGACTTACTGTCAGTCAATACCCTACAGCTGGAGAGAGCCCTAGAAAAATCAGCGCATACCTGGAAGCACCAGTTTTTAAGAATCATCAGTACAAACACAGGGAGGCATAAAACACATTGTAGAAAAATATATACTGGGCCAAGACGACAAATAAATAACCTAAATAGAATGAATCATTGCAGGTGTAACAACGTAGGCGTAAAACAAAGAAAATCCCATCAATTATAATTTTCATTCTCAAGTACAATATCACGAGAAGGCTGCTTAATGAGCTTTCAGATTTGGATGGTACTCTGTTGAGTCCTAGACCAAATTAAGTATGATTTACTTTAACAAAAAAAAAACCAAAAACAAACAAACAAAAAAAGCTAGAAAGCACATAAAAGCTATATTTCTCCTTTGTTGAGATTCAGACTTTCAAATTAAATAAGCAGCATATGGAAAGAATAGTTGGTCATTAAGAGAACTAAATATGCATGACAGTAAATTTGAACATAAATAGTTAAGGATGCCATTTCCAGGAATAGAAAGGAGCCAGGGAGAGTCAACTGCAGACAGACAAAGATATGCAAAACCCTCTCTCACACATTTTCTTAAGATGTCTGTGCATAATTCAATTTGAAACCCAGGCTCATACCAAAATATGTAACTTCACATTGCTGTACATGCCTGCCCCTATATATTTAAGTTTCACTTGAACAACATATGGAAAACATCTGCCTATTGCAATGTAGTATGGTTCCTTTTTGTAAACCCTTGAAAGTCCTTAAGGTCTCTTTGGATTTGGTTTCCAATAGGAACTAGCACTCTGGCCTGCTGCTTTTTCTCCCATTTAAATCTGAGCCTCCTAATTTTGGAAGATAAGCGGGTCACTTCATGGATGGTAGAAAAAGGATGTACGGGTCAGACTGGACCATATCATGCTCTTGCCAAATACAGAAAATGCACCCCAAGACAGTGTTAGGTCGTTGCAACATCACCTCTGAGCCAAGTAACTAACGTATAATTCATTGCAGGTTCAGACAACTTTTATTCAAACAGCTTGTAATGATCCCTAAGGGGTCCTTACGCTTCGGAGGAGTGCCTCCACACTATTCAACCAGCCACACTTCTGCATCCTATCCTGAAGCATTTCTTCTGCTTGAAGAATTTTTGGCTTCTCCTTGAAGGCAGCTCTGAGCCTTCCATACGACCACTGCAGTCCTAAAGGCAAGGTTCACACCCCACCTCTAGTCCCATAGACATGGCGAATTTCTGTCTTGTTTTGTTCCATATATAAAGCACAAAGGCCAGTTGCAAAGGCAAGATATTTGCTGATTAATTACGCTAAACAGAGTAGCAAGCTGTTCAGTTCTGGCCATTTTCTGGCCACATTCTTTGTGCAAATCTCTTCCTGATGTTACAACGAGTCTGTAAAAAAAAAAAGTGTCACTTTTTTTTATGAGTGTCACTAATGTACCGTGGAATTCATGCAAAGCACCAATTCACCCGAAGTTAGAACTAAAATGGTGAGAGGATGTATTTACTTGGACATTTCTAGACTCACATCTGAGTTTGAAATGGAACAATTTTGTAACCGAATACACTAAATTTTTTTTTTCTCTGCATAATTTAGTGTTTACAGGAATAAGACCTTTCTTTGCACTTGCACATGTTTAGTTTCCACTGGAATTTTTCTGCCCATATGGAGCAGAGCCCTTAAGCTCAGCAATGGTAACAACTGCAGAAGGCGAAATTCCCGTGTTCCTGGCAATATTCATCTCAGCTGTAGAAGTGTAGAGGGAAGGAATTCAGCAGAGATGAACCAAAACTAGCGACTTTAAACAAGGAAAGACAGCCATTAACCCGAGACATGCTATTGCCTAAGCTGGGATGTCACAGGTAGGAAGGTATCTGGAAAGTAAGACTAACTATTCAATCTGAGAAAACAAGCATTTTAAGTATTGGAGGTAGTAGAGGAGTGATGCAATTTGACATGACACAACATGATGGATTGCAGCCGTGAAGCTTCTCTGAACAAAAATACTTTGTACAAATGCAAATTTGGGCAATATCTTCCAGTTATCATACAGCAAACATACTGGGTTTATATTCACTAACCAAGATAAATGAAAAGCAAAGGCAAATTAGAAGCAACCCCATCACTTTGGAGTGATATTTAAATGACCTCACTGACATGGAATTGCTTTTAATTGGATAACCCGTCTATACAAACTTGTAAACAATCCAAGCAGACATCACAGTTTGTGTCTGTTCTTTGTATAACTTAAGAAAGGTCATGAAGCACAACCCAATTCACTATTGTATTTTCATGTTTCGAGTTAGCTCTGAGTACCTCTTGCCATTTGTTTGTCACACCTTTTCAGTTTCTAAGGGATTTACGCACATGCAGCTCACCAACCTTTTCATTCTCAGAGCTCGGGCTGTCAGAGGCAATATTGTGCCCGTTCCCAAATAATTCACTTTTTTCCATCTTGCTTCGTCTGTCTCAGTCTAAACTAAGACCCTGAAAAGTATGTTTGTTGTCTGAGAACGGAAAATCATTATACTCAACTCCTTAATTACCTTCTTTCCCTCTTCCTTCCCCTACCACCCTTACCCCCAATACTTTCCAGATTAGATTTTCTCAGACTTTCCAAGCAGACCACACACTGGGAGTTATGCAATTCAGGCAGAAACTAATGTACAGTTGGGGACACTCGATGGTTTTGCACCGCTGGCTGCAAGTCAGGCAAGGAAGAGGCACGTACAGCAGGAGCAACCACAACTGCGTGCTGTGACGGTGCCAGCCCTCCCTGGCTGGCCCAGGACCATGCCCTGGGCGCACTTTGGTCGTGCTGCCTTGCACACACGAACTGCAAATGTTGCCTTGTGTTCAGTCTCTGCTCTGCCCAACCCAGCAGCATAGAGAGCTTGTTTTAAAAAAAAAAAAAAAAAAAAAAAAAAAAAAAAAGAGAGCCTGCTAGCACACTGCAAATGTAACATGGACAGAAGGAGCTCTCGAAGCTATACAGCAGTGTTTCTACATTCACGCCAAATTGAGAATTCAAAGATAAAAGCCCATGCACCAAGGCTAATTTTTTTCCCCAGGATGACTCAAGTTAGGCACATACCTCCCTGAAAACGTTCACCTCTACCAAATTTTTGAGGTTTGTAATATATTGCTTCAACGTTACTATTTATTATTTGCGTTCACAGGAGAGTAGCTGGAGGCCCCACAGTGGCAGGAACCCCATATACACACAAGGTGAAACAGTGAGACAGTTTGGCACGTAGGAATAGCACAGTACTGTGGCCAGCAGCCCAACACGCAGGTAGCCCAGGTTTGCACAAGCAAGGCTGCGTACTGGGAGGCACCTGGTGCAGGAGCACCAGGCTCTCCGCAGCCTTCTGCAGCCCCCGGAGCAGCGGGCTGCCCTGGGGTGCACGGACCGAGGCTGGAGGTGCTGGTGAGGAGGCAGCTCCAGCCTTACCTGCCTTCTCGACGAAAGGCGACACCTGCAAAGTGCCTCCTGGTCCCCGCTGCAGGAGGGGGCAACGGTTGAGGCCATGCACACCATCTCTGCTGCCTCATGCAGCCACACCTCCCACTCGTGGCCCAGGTGTTGGAGGCAGAATGAGCAAGAACAGAAGCACAGGGCCCTCTTTACACACTCCTGTGTACAGCGATAAGGGGCTAAACCAGACTCGAATGGAAAAGGAACACAGATTGCAAGTTAGATGCAATTATGTGGGGGTTTTTTGCTATTCTCTGAATATTTCATAGCCAATATGTAATTTGTACCATATTGCCGCTAATCTCACCTAAGCAATGCATCTCTGAAATACTTAATGGCCTATTGAACCGATAAGCTTTCCAGAATTTAAAACAGATTAACACCAATAACAATAATACTTAACACTAGATTAACGTCTAATCCAAGAGTGCCTTTTGTTTTTTCAAAGTTAACAGAAACAACTCTAATCATGCAGCTGCTAATCTACATGCTCCCAAAACAAGACACTAGCAGTAACATATTATCCACGTAGTTACGATGTTGTTATTGATAATTAGGGCTAGAAAAGCAAAACTCTAACAAGCTGTCTTTATGAGTTCTACTTTATTGCTTAAAGCAGTAAACTGTTAGTATATAATAGAAGTTTTTATCATAACTATCAAAAAAGCTACAATATTTAGGTTAAACCATACATGTGTATCCAAACCAACTCCAGGTACGTTTATTTTTCTACCAGTCCCCTCCAGAGCCTTGACACACACCAACTACAAAATTAGTTTGCAGAGAACACTTTTCTTTCCACAAATAACACAAAATATCATAACCAATGCAGTCAGTGCTTATAGGCAGCAAACTCCAAGTGATTTCATCCCCCTCTCTCGCCCTCGCGTTGCTGCATGTTACAGCAATCTGCTCTCGGAGGGGAAGCGGCAGCTCGCAAGAGCAGCTTTCCCCGTTTCTTCCCCTCCGCGAGTCAGTACATCTCCCCCCAGTGCAAACCTGGAAGGCTGGAATTGAGCAAGCTGCACGCCCCCTTCTCCTCTCGGCCAAAACCAACAGTCAGAAGTGCTCTTATTACAACACTGGCACTAGCATTGCTCATTCATTCAGAGGCGCTCGGAGCATTTATTAGGGGCTCGCTGCGTCTCACTCGCAGTCTTGTCTCTGCTGAAGTCTGACTTAGACTTTAGATCCAGGCAGCCCAGCTATTTTCGGGAAGCAGCTAGAGAATGCTGCCTCAAGAAATACGTGCTCTGCTTATGCTGTTCTGTGTTTTCAGGGCTTCTGTTTCTGTTCTGGATGAAGATGATGACTATGATCTCATGTTTGTGAACCTGGATAATGAAATTGAAGGTCCAGTTCTTGGTACTGAGGAAAGTAAGTAGATTTAAACTAAATTTGTGTTAAGTGCAAAATTGCATTCTGTGTTGCCTAGCTCTTGTAACAGTTATTATTACAATTTTTTTTTTTCAGAGAAAGCAGCATGAGCTTGTACCAGTACATTATGATGGACAGCAAGTGCTAAAGCACTTGGATGGTGTGCCTTGGAATTTGCTTTATACTCTTTATTTTTCAGTTTTCCTGCAAAAGACTGCCAATGACACTTAGTTTTAGAATCGCTATAATGCACACTACTTTTCTTTTCTGTTTTGATATAGAGGGCAACACATTGACAGTCTGGAGCACGTAAGCCTTGCACAGAGCCAGATTTTGTCAAATATTCCTTCTGTTTAAAAATGTAAGTACAAAGGAATAGCAACATCTGTATCTTCCATTCCAGCTGTTTCGTGCGACTGCCAGCGAGAGCACACCGAGTGGGACAAGCTCTTCATCATGCTTGAGAACTCGCAGATGAAAGAGAACATGATACTGCAGGCGACGGATGAGATCCTGAAAGTGGACATGCAGACACTGAAGACAGAGCTGAGCCAGCTCACCACCAACCTTGCGGGCACCTTCGCCGCCGCGGTCGAGAAAGTCACCTCCCATGTCATGTCACAGGTAGAGCAGGCGCTTGTGAGGAACAGTGATCAAGCTGAAGAAGCCAAGAGGCTTCACGAGTCTGAGCAAGGAAAGGTTCTCGAGCGTGTTCTGCTGCTGAGCCACAATATGTCCAACAGGCTCGGCCAGCTGGAGAGCGCTTGGCTGAGGAGGTCTGAGGTGGAGACTCAGGAGACGGCTTTTCAGCAGGATAAATTCAGTCCCACCAGAGGAGACAATCTCATTTTGAACTCTCTGTGGAAAGAGCTACAGCAAACCAGAGCTGAACTGAAGGCATCGCAGAAATGGGCAGCTCAGCACTTACTGCCAGCAGGTAAGTCCACGTGCGCTATGCTTTACCAGAGAGCTCTCTTTGGTGGGCCTGTCCAAACAGACATCCTATAAACACTCCTCTTAAGCACCTTCCTCTGCATATGACTCCAAAGCAATCTTATGAACAGCACAGCAGCTTTGAGCAGTCTGTACATACAGGGAGGAAACCCATTAACTGTTCTCAAAAAAGAGGTGCTGAGCTTTTCAAACGCGGGATCAAAGAAGGGTTTAAATCACAGTCCTTACACAGGGCAAAGCCAGCTAGGATCCCACCTCCTGCAGGCTCTCCCAGATCAAAACGGTTGCCAGAGAGCAGCAAACGTATTTTAAACATGCAAATTATGTTCTCTCACCTTTTACCTTCCCAGCTGGTAACTCCTACACATACGTGCTAGTCACTGAGCTCTCATGTTCTCTTCATGCATGTACCCGCTCCTTCCTCTTCCTAAACTAAATGTTGTCTCCTCACCAACTTCAACTGCCCAAGAGCAGAGCTAGATCCGAGGACACGCTGCTGATGTCAACCAGCTAAGCACGCTTCCCGCAGCAGGGAGGGCACATTCACTGCATGCAACTGTTAGGACAGAATATTTCCTCAAGCATGGAAAAATTAGTAACACTGTGGTATTGTTGGTTTTTTGCTTTGGGTTTTTTTTTTTTTTTTCCCCTTACAAAATGTTTGCGTTGGTCAGCAAGCGAGGTGGCCATAGAAAGATGAGCTCGTATCTCAAATTTCATGTCAGTTTTTCTGTGCACTGTAATGTGACACCCAAAAATGCAGCTACAGCAACTTGGGTATGGCAGAGCAGACCCCCATCTATTTAAAGTGTGGGTGCAAAATTGCTACATGCACAATATAACTACATTGAATATAACTCTGCCTACCAGACAGCTATCACTGCATGTCTTCTAAGGGTTGACATGTCTTTAATGATGGTATTTTCCACAAATGTAAGTTGCTGCAGCTTAAAAACCTCACAGAAATCTACGCTCACAGAATCCCGCGCGTGTGTGTGAATGGGAAGTTAGGGGTGCAGTTACACCAGCCTTGCCAGCGACCCTTAGCAACACCACCAGCATGAGCTCTTACACGGGTGAGCAAGAAGGAGCACTTCTTGTAACTGCTAAAGCAAAGGCAACAACTTACACAACCCTATTACAATACAAACGCAATATAACAATAGCTTACATCAACACATTTTACAATCTAACATGACTCTATCCTTTTATGTAGGACATGGATTCAGCTTTATAAGTAAATTGCTTTTACTCCTTTATTTATCGCAACACTTTAGTAATCTTTGTACTGGGAGTAGATCTTACAGCATATTCCATTTTTTCACCCAAACACATGAATCTTGCCTTCCAGAAGGCATGATCTCATTCTTTATCTCTCTCCTGTAACATGGCCAGCCTCACAGTCAGTTACTCTGCACTAGGTGAGACTAAAAAAAACATGATCAGCATTAAGGATCTCAGTCTCATTAGTGGAAATCCAGATTATTTCCACTGGTTCCTACATGGTTTTATATTAAATGTTCTTTTTTATTATTATTATTTAAAAGATACATTTTAAGTACTTCCAGCGTGTGTCTCTGGAAATTTTTTTTCAAGGGAATTTTCAGCAACTGACTTCAATTTCTCACATCTTGAATTACTGCCAGCCATACTCTTGAGGGATTTTCTAATCACACTTTTTGTTCTTCAGTGAGGCTGTTTTTAATTTTGTTTAGGCCTTGATAATAAAGCTGAAAGCTTGCTAATTAAAAGCTTTTTCACAATAGTGTTCCTAAGCAGCATTTTAAGGAGTATCCCCAACAGTTGCTCGCTGCTCCTGCCCCTCCTCAAAAGGGCCAATGAAGAAATGTAAAGTCTGCTCAAAGTTGAAAGGAAGCAGTCTATGAAATAACACAGCAGCGCAGTCCTGGAGGACACAAAGAGTCCTTCATTCACTGAAGCAGAAATTTCCACACACATTTTAGACATTTTTAGATCCTCTAGCTTGTTTAAACAGGAAATGAACCAGCTTAATGTAGAAGGGAGCTGCTTTTTCCCCTACGTTGCTTCAAATATTAAGTTATATACAACTAGGGAACAGTACATAGAATACCAAAAATGGCTTGGGTTTAGTGATCATCAGTTACTTTTCTAAGTTTCATAAATTTCTGTTAGTGCTTTTAACTAATCTACATATTGATTAATTGGGGATGAGAGATGAACTGTTTTAAAAAACATCAGTCATCTTATCCATTTCCCCTGCTTAACCAATGCACATGAAAGTTACTGACCAATAGCCCTAAAGGCAGGGTCGGAAAAGGGAGTCATTATAACAAACACACACATCTCAGCCTGCTTCTGCCAACGCTCCCTGCGCCTGCTTTTCAGTAGCCCCTGTCCCCTTCTCCTCTGCTGCCCAGTTATCCATGGGACAACCGCAGGACACTACGTAACTGCTCATGACAACTACCCAGTAGCTCCGTTTCTCCAGTCACAGCAGCAGTCACGCTGTTATCCCAGGAACGGCACAGTATCTAAACCTGCTGTTTGACAGATCACTGAACCCATCCCCTCACCGTAACGTTGCTGTTCTCATCACTCCATACTGAAAAAGAACACGGAGGCTAAAACCAGACCTAAATGAAACAGAAAGAGGACTACCCAACGTAATCACCTAATAAAAAGTGCTAATTTCTCTAGGTGACCCAGCAAAAGAGGCTCTCCTAGGAGGCATGTCAGAGCAGAAGGCACCTGCCCCGCACACACCCTCAGGGAAGCCCAACTTCCCAAGGCAAGCACCAGGGCAGACAGGCAGCATTAAACCTAAATGTCACTTTGCATGGCACAGGACTAACACAACACACTAATTTTGCGGTAAGGGAAGAGCCAAGCCTTGTTCCTGCAGCCCGATTAGCCTCTAGACTCATTGCCATAGTGTTTGGCAAATTCATCCCTCAGATCTGAGAGCTTCTTCAAAGCATCCTGCATCCCACTGAGCTCTCAGCTCCCTTTGAGAAGCCCAGGAGTGAGCATATGTCAAGGGTCCTAACTGTGCATGTCCAAAGAGACCAGTTTTTATTTACCTAACAATCTTTCTAACTTTTTCAGGGTGTGAAACAGCAATTCTATTCCCCATGCGTTCAAAAAAGATATTTGGGAGCGTTCACCCAACTGCTGGAATGACCCTTCACTCCTTTACTGCTTGTGTCTGGATCAAGGTGACTGAGGCTTTGGACAAAACTATTGTCTTCTCCTATGGAACCAAGTTAAACCCATATGAAATCCAGCTTTATCTCAGCCATGACTCTGCAGTGCTTGTTGTTGGCGGTGACCAGCACAAGTTAGCTGTCAAAAATGTAGTTGTTCCTGGGAAATGGATCCATCTCTGTGGCGCCTGGAGCTCAGAGAACGGATCCGCATCTCTGTGGGTGAAGGGAGAGCTCGCAGCCACCGCCTTGGACATTGCTGACGCTCACACCGTTCCAGATGGAGGGATTTTGCAGATCGGTCAAGAAAAGAACGGCTGCTGCATTGGAGGTGGATTTGACGAAGCTTTAGCCTTCTCTGGAAAATTAACTGGTTTTAACATGTGGGATAGAGTGCTCAATGCCAAAGAGATAGCAGCGCAGAGTGGAGAAGATGCGTGCAGTATCAGGGGCAACATCATCGGGTGGGGGGTCACAGAAGTTTTGCCATACGGAGGAGCCCAGTATGTTTCTTAAATTCTGGCAAGGCAGTTTCTGAAGCAGAGAATATATTTCATGAAGAGCTGAACGCCAGTACGTACAAGTAAACAGAGCCCTAGGAGCCCACGTCTCTCGAATTCCCAAGGAAGATTAGCATTGCAAGTTTACAAAATGAGGTACTGTGGAGACGGGATTTGATCTCTGCCTGCTGTTTTGGCAAAACACTGAAAAAACCCATATCAAGGCGTGACATTGGAAAAGCTGTTCCTGAGGTCAGACGGCCCCTAGCTCTCTAGCATAGTGTTTTCTGATGTATAAAAGTGCCACTGTGGACATTTCAGAGCTGAACGGTGCTCCTGGCATCCCTGCTGAAGCAAACACATCAGGTATCCGGCTGACCAGTCTCTGCATAACAGACATAAGGCTGCACATCTTCCTGGATCCTCCAGTCATTGGGTTTTATAGTGAATTGTACAGAGGAACCACATAAGTCAAGAAATGTGTTGTTTATTAATCGTTGTTAGTAATTTGTAGACTATAACAAAACTAGCTCCTTGTTTAAAGCATTATTTATGCCACGGATTGACTTAACATATAAAAGTAATATTCCCCATCATAATCTGATGTTACATTTCGAGAAAATGCAGCTGTATTATATTGTAAATTGACTTTGTAATAATTTTATTGAAATTATTTTTGTAAAGTTGTTCTATAAATAAAGATAATTTACTAAACTAAAACTTTCCAGGCTTCTCATGAACTGAAACTCTGAAAGTAAGTACCAATTGGGAATTTTTCCATGTTTTGAACCACACGGTTTTAGCTGCTAATAGAAAAAGAACATAAAGAGCAACATCTCACACAGAGACCCTCAGAGGGCCAAAATCCAAGCATTAGCCAGAGATGGCTTTAAAGGTCCATCATGATAACAATCCCTCTTGTGAATGCTGCCACGTGCAAGGATCTGCCACCCTAGGAGTTCTCCCACGTGGACACGGTCAGTTGTACAGAAGAGATGCTTTGACATACTGACACACGTGCGTTGACCTGAGGCTGTGATAGCATGATGCTCGGAGGCTGAAGGAAGGATTGGGTTTGAGATATCCCCAAGTAAAAATCAATCAGTACTCTATGCATAATGCTGGCCATCCGAGAAGGACATATTCAGTTTTAAGATACATTTAGATATCCAAAGTAACCAACTTGTTTGGTGCTAACAGGAGGTTCGTACAAGGCAGAACTGATGGCAGTGACTTTCTTCTCTCACATTCGCAAGCTTATCCAAAATTCAATAAAAACATAGAGCTGGATACAGTGCATATGCAGCAGATGCAGAGAGCCAGGACGCTGGTGCTGATTTGCGTGTAGAAAACAGAGCAGAAGTAGACGATGATGAATAGTTATTCGCTGGATATGTAACCATTTATGACAAGAACAATTATTCACTACCTGTTGAAGCTTCTGAAGAAGTTATTGTGGAGAATGTCTTATTCAAAGCAATTCTTATTTCCACTGGAAGCAGCCCACCCTTCTGCTCTATTCACATGTTTCTCTCTCTCATTCTCTACAGATGTCCTAAGAATGCACTTTGAAAAGTTTCTTACCGTGTTGCTGCTATGCTTATTCCTGAATATGATGCAGCTACCAGATCCTTCCTTCCACGACATAGAAGTAGTAAGAAAAAGCTATGACAAGGTAATTTCCACTTTACTACGCCATTTAAGGGGGTTGTGCTTCACAGCTAAAGTTACATGATCTACTCCAAAGTTTTGTCAACACTGTTTATTTAAGGTAAAAATAACTGCTCCAATTGCTGGAATTTCTCTTATTACCCTGCAATAAAAATGTATCCAAATTATACATGCTTACTAGTAAGCATGACAAAAATCCCTTACTAAATAATATCTGCAAATAATCTTAACTACAGAACAATGAAAGATTACCTCCGTTCATCTGCTGTCAGCCAGAAAACAGATCTTCAGAGTTAAGAAAAACACTTGAGGTCCCAAAATTGTGCAAGGGCAAACCGCTCCCAAATCCTCTTTCCATACAGTGCCCTCCATTAAACAAAAACAAATGTCCGTGAAATGCAGCAGAAAAAGCAAAATCCTCAGAAAGATTACCAGAAGTCCTTCCTGGTACTTTTCTTCCTGTACCTCATACCTGAAATGCTTTGTCTTGGAAGTAGCCCTTTCCTATCTCTGTTCTGGTTTGGCAGATGACCAAATGCAACGCCAGTCCTTTCATTCTCACTGACTCAGCTGGAAAACTCTCCGATTGCTTTGCTCTTCCTTTATCACCTCTGTGAACCAGCAAAGCTTTCTCACAGTCTAGTCCCCTCCTGCCCAGCACCACAAGTCACCTCCATCAGCACGCTTCTCTCTTTCCTTCCTAGCTTAACTATATTTTTCTTTATCAACAGTTACTTTGCCTGTTTGGAAAACATCAAGTAAATAGTATTTTGTGGGAGTTTGGGCTCCAAATATGGAAAAGCCACTGTGACCCTGCTCCCGCACTGCAAACACAGAAAGGAAGGAGCAAGCACAAGACATGCACGCCCAGAGTACGTTGCTGAGCCCAGTTCTGCTCTCTAACAAGCCTCTGCTGAATGCAACATCCACATCCCTTGCCTGAGCTCCTCTGGAAGGTGGAGCAGCTGTGGGACTCTCACATTACAGCAATGACTGCAGGGTAGTTTTGCTGCTGTCCCCTGGAAACAGGAATAAATCTTCCTGATCCCTTACGCTGATGGAAGGTGTCAGCACAGGGCCTATCAGCGTTGCGGGCACGGTACAGACATTTGCATGTTTAGAAGCTGAGTTCACACTAACTGGAACAGAGTAGTTAAACACTCTTTCTAAAGAGCTCTTTTTTAGCTAATAAGATAAGAAACTGATTATGCAGCCAAACAGTTGCCCCAAGTTATCAAAAAATCCAGTTAGCTCTCAAACACACGCAGGCAACAGGCCAAAGTCTACTATCAGTCTCACTGGTGCCATTAGGCTGAGCCCCGTCTGTGCAGCACCAGAACAAGGCCCTTTGTCTCCGCAGTGCTTTGTAAATCCATCCTTAGCAGCTTATCCTCTTGCTTCCCTTCTCCCTTCAGCAAACACTCAGTCTTTAAGCGCCGTTCTTAGCCCGCTGCAAACCAACCTTTTCATGCCTGAAATACAAATTATGTACAGTGCAATTAAGCCAATATGCAAAACAGAGCGCTTTGCCTATTCAGAGTGCCCTCTTCCAGTCTGGAATTTCCAAATATGATGTCCACAGCAACATCTGCTGGTAGAGTAACATAAATACACAAAAATGAGCGGGAGCAGTCACGATGAAACCTTCAGTTATGGGTGTTAATCACTTTTCCTAAACTTATGACTATACCATAAAACCTGTTTCGCTTTATTTCTTCCTATTAACAGCGCTGCATTACAAGTGGTAATGCACAACATTAACACATAAATACTAATGTCACGAGTCTTAAAAGAATTATCCATGTGGCTTTGTAACTTGCTAGCAATATTCTGTTCTTGGACTCTACTCAATTAGTGTTATCACATAGCTCATATATATTTATCATATTTATCACGCATTTGTCCTTAAACAAAGCAGACAGAAATATGCAAACTCTTACCATAATGTCTTAACAACAAAATTACTTTCTAGGTTAGCTATCCCTCCATAAAACACCTAAAAATAACTACACTCCATTTCTATTTTTTAATAAATACAGAATGCACACATTTAATTTGAGGGCTTAACATCTTCATAACAATGTTATTGGAATAATTAGACAGCTATTGCTATTTATTGCTATTACCCGTACTTGAAGAAAAGCAAATAGTGATTTTACTACTGCAGTAGCACTGTATTGCAACAAATACTGTGAACCCTACTACTTCAACTAAATTGGACTTCCTTTTGTAGAGGTATGAATATTTTTGGCTTTTTAAACCACAAAAGTAAAATGTACAGAGTTTAACAACAATATTCTATGTAAAGCTAATAGCGTAGGCAAAATTAAAGAACCACTACAAAGCTTTTATATCTTACATCTGACTATTTTGCCACAGAATGGGATTCATTTCATCCCCATTTATATTTTGGAGTATTGCCAATGACACTAATAGAAAGGATAAGAGCCCAGTAACTAGTGTCTCATATCATGGCTTATAATTTGAAGTCCATTAGTACAGCATACTAACAAGTACAGATGTATTTCCTGCCCTGTGGATCATCCAGTCTACAATGAAACTTCCATAGTCAACAAGGTTCAGTAAATTCAGTATTCTTGAAAGGTATTCCTTGATATAGTCTGTTATTAGATTGCGTCTAACATGTTTTATCACATGTTTATAGATATGCCCATATGTATGTTTTATACATGCATGCCTCATACATGTTTTTAAGTATAACGTGATTGTTTGTGTGTATGCCTAATGCAACCTAACTAATCTAATGGTGGGCATACTGCAGGACTAAATCCAAAATTCCCGTGTGTTCCTACCTTGAAGGACACTTTTGACAATGGTGTCTGTGTGATCAGCCAGCAGATCCGCTTTAGCGATTGCAGCCAAGGATAGATAACTTGACATGTTTCTGCACAGTTCCTTATTGCCCCTCTGAAGAAATTTCACCGCCACTGGGACAGCTAAGGCCATTACTGGAGGTTGGTTGTAATTCTGTAAAAACATGAAAAACCACTGAAAAATAAGCAGCTGAAAAAAATTATTAAAATAAAGTCTTATGGTAGAGAGAGTAGAAAAACAAAAATTAAAACAGGGGGAAAAAAACCAACCAAAAAAACATGTCAAGAAAGGTTATGTTTTGGTAACACCACTGAAGGCAGACTTCAAAGAAAGAGTGAGTAAGGAAATTTAAAAGTACTGCAACCAGGAGATGGTAATAACGCACCTATTTTTGTCTTCTGCAAGAGGAGAAAACACGATATTAAGTGCACTAGTTAAATGTTAACTGCTGTAACATTTCTAACGAGACATTTTGTGTTTGGTGCTCTCAGAGAAGACAGCAGAAGCTGTAACCATCATCCACACAGAGTAGGTAATTTTCATCCCAAAGCATAGGGAACACTTCAGAGCAGTCACTCGTGCTGCTGACCGATAAATATTGCTCCCTGCAGTAAGAGACACATTGCTGCCTGTCGTTCCTGCACCGCAGTGACCCACTCCGACGTCCAGCCCCAAGCAGGGCAGCCCAATGTGCAGGCACAGAGTCAAGGCTCAGGGAAGCTTAATTTCACGCATGGGTAAATGTTTCCCAGCACACGTCACAGCTTCCCTCATCTAAACTGAAGTGTGTTATTACTCTGAGTTTTGGCCTATCTTTGTGCTGGCAGAGACCACATGAAGAAAGGACTCCTCTATTCCCAGAACAGGATCTCATGCTAAGCCACTGGGAGTAAATCAAAGGCAAACTGGTCAAATGAGGAAAAGAATACGCATGAGGAAGTGTACTGGGAGACTTGCTCACAGGGTAGTAGCTTTAGTATTGATCATCAATTTTCCTCTAATAACAATTTAGATCTCCTTTCTTAAACTTCAGTCAATTTCTCTGAATATCAGGATCAGCTGAAATTTTGCAAGACAACTAACTTCTGTCCTCAAAATGGCACCAAGCTTCAGTGATCTCAGGGGTATCTGCATGTACACTTCAGTTTCGACATTAAGGTCAGAAAAGGTTTTCTGCAACTATTTGTGTATGTGAAACTGTGTGCACAGACTATACACATCTATTGTCCATCAAGTTCCCATACATAACTGCCCTTGAAATTAGTAGGATATCTTTATGTGTAACTGAGGACCTACATTCTTTCTGGAGCCTCCTTAATGAGTGCTTTTCTCTCATCTTCACTCAGTTTTGGACATCTCTTTGAAACTGGAGTACATCATTGTCTTTGAAAATAATCCTGCAATATGATTATATTTAATTAGCATCTGAAATCATAGGCAACCACTGGAACCCAGATGTTTTGGAAAGCAACAAAATAGTGCAAAGAAAGGCGGTCCAGGCTTAACACATGCTCATTCTCGAGCAGCACTGAAAAAAATAAATTTAGACCTGAGAAAAAACAAATCTGTTGTTCCATATACCCTGCTACGTTGCCTCCTAGGCCAGCTCTGCCTCAATCAGCAGGAACTGCTTTTGCCATTAGCCTCACGGAGAGCAGGACTGACCCTAATTAAGGCTGTGTTGTGCTACTTAACCAATGCAAAAGAGGCAAGTTTTACTGGCTATCAGGATTTTTCCTTGCAACAGAGGCCTGCCAAGCAGTGGAGTGCTGCAGCCACTCCAGGACAGTCCTTTTCTGCCAGTCCCTAGGAAGAAGGGGCTGCAGCAATTCCTAAGTGTCAAGATAGCTCATCGTGGCAACTGCCATACGACCAAAACCTGTGTCTTTAATGAGAAAAGCCCTTAAAATGAATAGAGCTTTATGCAACAGCATGTTTAAATCAACATAATGCCTCATATTTGGCTGAGAGGCACTACTGAGTAGTAGCCAAATTCTGCTTCCAAGCTACGCTCTAGGACTCCACACAGAAAGAACGGGAAGATAAGGTTTGGCCTGCTGACTATGATTTAAAAGATCTAAGAAAATTCCAAAGAACAATTTTATTGGTTTTTGCTACAATAAAGATAAAATACTTAGTTAAGAAAAGGTTTGAATTCAGATGGAAGGAGAAAGGTTTCATTTGTTCCATTATAAATATCAGGGCACGAATGCACACTTATGAAAATGAAGGTGACAATGAAAAACAGATTTCAATAATATGATATGGTGATGTTTGCAAACCTAGGAGACCTCCCTGCTGCTAACATCAACAGAAACATGCTGTGAGATTCAACCCAGCTGTCAGATATTCATTACTACTTCAACTATCCCTCACGTATTGTATAAAAACCCATTTTATGCCTTCCTTCTTTTTTTATGCAAAGGAACTTGCTGATAATAGATCTGTTTCAGGGAGCAGTAAATGTACTTTCATAACTTTCTAATTTCATTTCAATGAACTCCTTTCTTGAAGTCATCTGCAACACAGTGCAATCCCTAAAACATTTGGATATGAGCTAGCTTGATTTAGGCACACAGTTGCCAACAGCACAAACTAAAAGCTTAGACAAGCCATTGCATACTTTAGTATTCTCATGAAACATGATTTCTAAAGTACCGCAAAGACAAAATATGATTTTACAATGTACAGTCTCTCATCTGGAAAGTTTAAGCTGTGCTGCTACAGGTATCCAAATCCAGTTACTGTCTCACCTGCAGGGATAGAAGACAAAGGGAGATGAGGCAACACCTCCAGGAACGCGTTGCCTATCAGAAAGCATGGTCCCTATCAAAGCCAGTCATTCACAGAGAAAGGCAGAGGGGACACATCCCCCTGATATATCACTGACCTTCACAGGACGTGTTACTGTGCCCTGCGCTGGGGTGCAGCTTATGGATCACAGCTCAGGGATGCCGGCGCAGTGCAGAAGCAATCTTGCTAAGCCTCATGCACAGTCTTGACCAAATGTCTGGCTAGACTAAACCTCTATGCTTCCCAAACCAAAAATCAACAAGAACCTGGGCTTCAGAAAAGGAGTTTTTTCCTTCTTTTAATATTTTGCTATAATATACTTTCTTGTGCGTCTTCAGAATGACAGACCAAGGGTAAACAGAACTGACCATTGTTAGGTAAAATTTCATTGAAACAAATTCAATATTGATGTTATTTTTTTCTGACGCTCTTTGTTTCTTTTGGACTTTAAACACTTTCAGCCAAACTAGATAAGGAATCTCAATATATCTACGGAACAATATATCCTACAAGGGGCTAAGCAGTACCTTTCACAGGACAGTCACATACTTGTGCCACTATCACTTGAATTTTTATAATGAAGGAACCAAAAAAAAAACCCACCCCACTTCTGGGTTAAGAGACAGAGGTAAGGAAAGCAACTATGAAACAGCAGACGTACTGCAAACATCACCCCAGAGCAGTCTGTACTTAAAGGACTTCATAGCAACTGTTTCTCCATCTGACATGGAGCTGGTCCCCATGAATTGTACCCACAGCTGAAACTCTGAAAACAACCCTGATTTCTGCTTCCAGTCACATAACTGTGCACACAGGTTTCTCTGTGGGTCTCTCCAGTGTATTATATTGCTTTCTCAACAAGGAAAGATACTGCCTGCAGTCCCAGCTAAAAAAAACCAAAACAAAACAACGCCACACGAAACCAAAACAAACCCCACCACACACACATACACAAAAACAACCACCACAAAAAACCACAAACAAACAAAACTAAAAAAAAAAACAAAAAAACAAAAAAAAAAAACCTCAAAATGACCCTGATTTAATACCAGATTCCCCCTTCCTCCCCCAAATGGCTTTTCACCCTCAGCTTACTTTCTTAGAAAGCCTTGGAATAGCCCATTCCTATTCCCAAAAGGCTGCTATACACTAAGGTATCTTCTTTTTAGTCTTGCATTCACAGGGAGCGATAGTTCATAGACTACTGAGTTCAAATAGGACCCAATTTCAGCTGTTATTCTAGCAAATGTATTTGGGATCTAAATACTTTTTCAGTGTTGTTGTTGCCTCCTCTAACATTTAGTAAAATATTCTAAGAAATTATTCCAACACTCCTGGCCAGAGCGTAACTTCTTTCTAGTCCTCTATTTAGAGTAGTAGCAATCAGAGTTTAGTTCAGAAGTCAGTTTTCTGTGTTGTATCTGGACTCAGCTTTTACAATCAAAATGTTAAGGGAGATCCTCCTTACTGACAGCATATCTAATAACCTAAATTTCACGTCATTAAACTCTCTTTGGCATTTTGCTGCCTTCCAGAATGATTCAAAAGAATAACCTCTTCCCTGATATTAAATGCTTTCAAATGAATCTTTCTGTAACCACAGAAAATGAGAGTCCTATGTCTCCCACTTTAATACTTACATGAAATGCAAATACTTAGAATTAATGGAGCATTCAGATAATGAAATCTGGCACTAAACAGTCAAGACACTTCTAAAGATAAGGAAGCTGCCAAAACTTTTGATTCACTGCAACAGATGTGATATGCATGTAACAATACACATTAACAATTGGGGTCATATTCTTGGTTTTAAACAAATGCAACCGCTCTCGTGCACCCTCAGAAAACATAAAGTAGAACTGTATTTTAAAAGATAAAACCAAATAGCCAATGAATGCATTACACTCCCTTGCTTTCAGCTCAGTCTTACCTGCAAGATACAGCTCATGATATCGGATGCAATTTTTGCATGTGGTGTATCCTCATCTTTTCCAGAAGGCTTCAGGTTGTGTTCTAGACACGACTCCCAGAGAGCCACGAGGGCTTTCCCATGCTTTTCTATGGACGCCGTCTCCCTGATGGCAGTGGTGATGCGAGTGATGCAGATTTCCACCACAGCCTGGTCGTTGTCATTGGTCTGGTAGTCCTGGTTCAAAGGAAAAGACCCTTGTCAATGAATGCCCATCTTTTTCAAGGACCCCACAAAATTAGCCTGAAAACATGAATTTTTTGTAACTGTCCAGTGTCCATTTTCTCACTTCCACCTTTACAACAAACATTTAGTGTGATTAAATACAGAAATTAGTCATCCCGTAGACAATTCACTGGTTTAGGTCTTAATTCTTGTTATTGCAAAGGTATGGATTACGCTATCAAATGATTTTTAGTAGTCTGTCTTGAAGCATGGCCTTCTTGACCAGGGATTGCAGCCGCACACCTTAGAACCACCTGCACAGACCTCTTCTCCCATAACCGTCCTAAAACTGATACTGGAATTGTTCTATCCACAATATATGTAGCCAAACGCAGGGTCTCAAATATTTCACATCATGTCGAGTCCCTGATGTAAACAGTTTCAATTATTTATAGATTTATCACAAAATCCTGTAATCCCTGGTAATAACTGACACAGATGCCACGTGGATATGAAATGGCAGTGCTTCGCCATAACTTAAAAGACCCAGAATACACAGTCACCAACCCTTGGTCTAACCTCTGCTATTCCACCCTAAAAAGTAATGAAGATAAAAGAGAGGCTGAAGTATTAATCAAAAGTCATTGTTTTTGCTAGATAAAGCATGGTCATTTTTAAAGGGCTGGAGCCAAGTGCAACACTAGCTTGCAGAAGTACAGCTCCAGAGTTAGCTCTGGGGGCTCTGCGCTGCAGCGTGGTATGATAGCGTACCACAGGCAGAAGCCATGACATTTGGGTCTGTCTCCAATTCTCTGCCTTCATTCACAGCTAGCCCTCTACAAGCTTTGCTTGGCATGACAGAAAAATCCATGCACTTATTAAAAAAAGAAAACACTTACGCGTTTTCTTTTGTATAAGATTACCTATCGATAAGGAGGTGAACAAGTTGACAGCCGCTGGCTGGGACGGCACAAGAGCAAACCCCTGGTGAGAGCAGCAGTCCCTGGCTGTGCATGGACACGGAGAGCAGAGTGGTCCTGTCTGCACTGCTATGAAACTCCCCACATTTGGGGGAAAACCTATGGCAAATCCAGACTGTTCAGGCAGCAGGAACTGGAGCAGCTCCCTGATCTCCAGAGCCCTCTGGTGGGAATCGCCGCTCAGCAGCTCGGAGCTGGGGAAAGGCTCTGCAGGATGCCTTAGCTGCTTGATGCAGACTGGTGTGTTTGTAAAAACATTCTGTAGTCAATTCAGGCGTTTTCTCCCAAAAAGTATATTAGGGGCAATTTGTGCAAAATTCCTGATAATCTGCAGTTAGGTGAGTAGAAGTACATCACAAGCAGCAGAGGCAAAGGCCAAAATAACTTGACTAATGTGCTGAAAGACTGTGCAGATGTAATTGCTGTCAAAGAAATGACCCAAGAGAAGAGCCAGTGTACAGTGGCTGTCCTGATGGGAGAGTCAGTTCTTGTTGCAACTGGCAACGCCACGATCAATGCTCCGAGAGTCAGAGGTTTGCACATTGCCAAAACTGATTTCTAAAATCACATGCTATATGAAGTGCCACAAAAGTGCAGTTGTGAGAACATGTATGTGTTGCTAATTGAATATCCTAAGGCTCAAAAAAAGATTTTCCCTTCCCTTCAGCAGACTGGNAAATTTTTTTTTTTTTTTTTTTTTTTTTTTTGGATAGCACTTTTAAAGAGTTTACCAAAATCTATGAGCCTACCATCATTCAGAACACTTTCTGCTGCAAAGAGAATACACACTATACATACAGCATACCTGTAACCTCCTGTTAATCTTTAATATGCCTTAAATAACTATTTAATAGAAATTATGGTAAAGATGAACTTGAAATATCTTTAAAGGAAATCCAGCTGTGGGAATGTGGATTTGCTTACCACATTTTACGCTTTGCTCAGAATTCTTGAGTTTTTTTAGAAACTTAAATGGTGTATGTTCCTGTCTTTAATATTTTATTTATACATTTAACCTAATGAAAAATGATTAAAGACAGTGTTTCACTTACCACAGATGAACTAATTATTCTGATTTGTTCAAGAGCTTCCGAGAGGCTTCCTTCGATTTCAGCATCCTCTAAGGAGAAAAGATCCCCTGCACGTGAAAGGTCCTTTTGCGCCAAAACCAGCCCGAACAGATGATGCATGGCTGCATTCGCTGCCACTCAGCCAGACCTCTGCGTGCACCATGTGCATGAATGACTCAGATGAGGACAGAATGGAAACAATCCTGTGGACTAGCAATCAATTTAATATGAAGAATAAATCTGGGGCATATTTCATGACTTCCTTGGCCCCAATCTAAAAGGGGAAAAAAAGGGGGGGGATGGAATTAGCAAAGGCATTGACTGTCATATTCCAGTTTAGCAAAGATTTTTACATGGTGTATGTAAGCAGCATACAGGATCCCCTGATCCAGGGACGTCCTTAAGCATGTACCATGAACTGCATGTTGAAGGACCTTTTGCCCTCAAACACTAAATAGCTTAAAATTAGCTAAAAAATACATAACTTTTAATAAATAAAACCAAGGTTTTTTTCATTTCAATGCATATCACCTGAGCAGGATGGTGACTGGACTAACTGATAAGGATTACAAACTGCCTTTCTGTGGTCAGTAGCAGAGCGGAGCTAGAGGAGGCGGGTGAAGCCACTTCATTTGTTTTCTGGGTGGTTGTGTCTTGACTCCAGAAATATGCTATTAGCAAGATTAAGAAGATAATTATTTTTGCTTAGAAAAACAGTCAGTTTTGTTGCCAAAATGATCCCTGCAGTCTTTTCAACTCACGTAAAACAAACACTCGGCTGAGCTGAAACTATGTGCTTCTCCTTGGCTGGGGAATTTAACAGAAGCCGAGCCAAGTGGGGCTGGGCTCGGCACCAAGCACACACTTGTGAAAGAGGACAGTCCTGCACTTGCACCCCAAAATTCTGGTGCTTAAAGCATCCGCAGAGGAGACCTTTGCCTTAATTATAGGAGAAGTTTGATTTGTTCCACTTTTCAGAAGTGCTACTTGTTATTCCAAGACTGCCAGGACTGGCCTCATGCTGATGGGTCCCCTCTGCTCACATACCTTTGAAGCGAGGGTCTTCGTGGCCAACCTCAGTGCACATGAGAAACGGACCAACAGCACAGGGTCCTTCAAGGCCAGAACATCCCACAGGGCTTGGACACCCTCCTTGGACTTTGCCAAGGCAGGTACAAATCCACGCAGGCAGAAAATGTCTGTCCTTCGGTCTTCCAAGGGTCTCCATGATGGCCCTACCAGCAGGAACTGGACAAGGGCAGTCCCTCCTTCCTCAGCTCCCAATTGTACTCCATTGTACTCCATCCTTTCCCACCAATACTATTCACAATGACAAAGAAGCCCAGCAAGCCACAATTTCTTAGCCCCAGAGAGCACCTCTAAGTGCAGGGCCCTCCATGGGCTGCTAGCACTTCAGGCAGGGCTGCGAGGGAAGTGGGGCAGTGGAAGAGCCTGCTGTTCGAGACCCTGCTGAGAAAGGGGTGAACCACACAGAGGACATTCACTGGCACTCAGCAGCCACGCTGGTCAGAAGAACAATGAGCTTCTGCCAGCCAAAGGGGACACAAAGACACATAGCGTCATGGCCCTGAGTAAACTCAGATGCACCTGAAAGGAGAGGTTACGAATGGGAATGCCTCTGTGCCACGAGAAGCTGCTGCACAGTGCAATGACCTCACCCCAAACAAGCTCTGCTCGAGGTCATCTCAAGCTCCCTTTAGCTTTAACTGCATCTGTGTTGGCCATCTTTTAGTACACAAGCAATCGTTCTCACTCCTTCAACACCAACATCTTCCATATCATCAATATTTTCTCCATGATGAAGTGTGTGGAGATAAACACAGCATCATTCAGAGAAACTGCAAAGTAGGCTGTTGTTAGTTGCTGTTTTGTCTTTCTGAATTGAAGTAAACATACCTAAATGTAAAGAACATACATATAATATACGTGTATATATGTACGTCCTTTATATTTAGGTACGCAACAATCTAAACGAAGTTTCAGCTTAGCCACTAGTGGCTGTCTTTGCAGGAATATATGACTATCCAGCTGACAAAATTACAACATTAAGGTAGGCATACACTAAATATGATACTCTAATTCAAGAGTTTGAGTTAGCTTCAAATGTTATGCACTGAAAAAGCAGTTGCTAGAACTGGATCAGTCTGCCTTTGTTTGTGCACATCGCTTAAATGACCTGGCCTGTGTTTCCAATGAGTAAAATTTCCCTGTAGCTTTATATAGAGGAAAGAGAAATGTCTGAGATTTGACAGTCAAAATATAGGAGAAAAGGGAATCTTATGAGAAATAGGCTATTCGTAATCTGGACAGAGAGATGAAGAGGCTGCATAAGTATGACAAATTAAGGATGCAAACATCACCACATTTTCCACGCAGGCTTGCATTAGATGAACCTGCTATAGCAGTGTACAGCCACGGTCACCCCAATGGCATGTGCCAAGCGGGGCAGGCAGAGACCTCCTGCCTGCTGCTGCCTGCCCGCTGGAGCATGTGGCAGCCTGCAGGAAGCTCTCTGTGCAGACGTGTATTTAACCCAGGCATAGCTTGACATGAGAACAAGTATCAAAATACAAACATTATGTCACAAATGAAAACTTTCCCTCTGTCTTCACTTATTCATCTAATACAGAATATTTACTGATTTTGAGGCTAGGAAGACATCTACCAAGCACGTCTTCCAGATGGCCCGTGTGGACTCACAGCCAACTCCTCTAGGGTCTTGAATTGATGAACAAAGTACTACACTGTCGTAGTGTTGAGATACAGAGTGTCCTTAATCCCTGTTACTCTATTTTATGCTATTTTTCATTAAAAAAAAAAATGCAAAATGTCAAATAAGGGGCAAAACCAATGCAAAACACTGAGAACCTTCTGGAAATAACTCAATGAAACCATCTCTATTTTAATAGCATAGACAGCACCTTGCACTCGATCTGCCATAAACCCGATTGTAAGGTTTTTTTTAATTTTCCCAAATCTACCAATATCATTACACAGGACTCTCAGTTTGATTATTTGCCACAAGACAGAAGCAGAAAGGAGCTAATAAGATTGCATACCCCGAAGCATAACCAGCTAGAGCCTCCTGACAATCGCTATGGCATAAATCACCAGTCACTGGACTGAAGGGGATGGTGTAAGTACAGAGGAGATTGGGCCCATCGTAGCCATACTCAGCAATTCTCAAATTCAAAAAATAAAAGTTCAAAAAGCCGCAAACTGATTTTTTTTACCTGTTCACGATTCCACAACGACATCCTCAATGATAGTTACAGGTGCAAAGCTTGTGTTCTTGGAAACAAAGCCTGACCATTTGCTTTGCTCTCCTGCTATCCCAGGCAGCATCCGAGGGCACAGCAAGTGGAAAGCTGGGGAATGGGGTGGCAAGCAGTGAACCTGAAGCTGTTAATTGCAGTGCCAGGAGTAAGGCATTTCAGGAATGCAGACTAAAGCAGCCTAGAAGTTACCAATGGCTCCATCAGGTGACTAAAGGAACCTAAATGCAGAGAGGCCTTATCTCTGAATGAAACTCTGTTTCTAGGACAAAATACAAAGCCTGCTCCACTTGAGAGCAGTTGTTTTTAAATAGAGAAAACAGAACTCTCTGTGTTAGTGGAAAGCTATCCTTCCCTGGGAAGAAGGTAAAAAAAAAAACCTCAGTAAGCTCACACTGTTTGAAAGAAAAAGAACAAGTGAACAAACTTGCTACAGAAGAGATTTTCTGTCCAAAGGAATAAATGCTATCATTCTGTAACACTTTACATGGATACAAAAGAGGGTCTGAACTTTGCTTCGGCTTTTAACATTACTCTTGTAAGTAGCACAACAAAATCTGCACACATAATTTAGAAAAATGCTCTAGGAACGAAGATCCATTTGAACCCTGCCTTTGATCAGCCTCGCTGAAACACAGCAGCCCCTTCCTGGCCTTTTGCAAATTATATTCTACTCGATACGCTTCTGCAGAAGAAGAGTTTCTCAGAAAGGCCCTGTTCTCTACCTGATGAACAGACACTTTTTATGTAAGTTTTATAGACAACACTAAGGACAATAGAGAAAAACATTTACTTACTATAAGCTCTTTGAAATGGAATTATAGCAAATCTTCTTACTACTTACATTACGTAACAGTGCTGAAAATACTTTTCTTGCATAGGTCTTAAAAGGAGACAATTGTCCCTTAAGCATCTCCTTGCTCGTTACAAGATTGTACTGTTTCCTACTAATAGGTAGCTGGCACTGAGGAAAACGAAAAACATAACACGTGTCTTCTAAAATGTCAATTTTTTTAAAAAGGGTCAGGTTGGACAATAAAATTGCTTCAGAGTACGGTTCCTGAGATGTCTCATCACCTTGACTCCACATTACCTATCAGTATCTTCTCATTCAGATAGGACAGATTACTGTATCTGTCAGATGGGTGTCAGACAGATCAGACATATTTGTGCCCCATGTACACAAGCAATGGAAAAGAGGCAGCCCAGGGTCTTGCCAAAGTTTGTACATCCTGCATGGTTCCCCATCGGCACAGTGTCTGTGGGGTTCACAGGAGGGATCCATACCTTCCTATGGTGAAACGTGGGAAACAAAGCAGTAACTCCAGCTCTTGTAACGAACTTCAAGTCCTCATTATGCAAGGAAAAAAAGACTCAGCTTATAACATAGGCCATTTTCACTGTTTCGTGGTGCAGTCCCACATCTAATTCAAAGTTTTGATTCTGATTTTCAACACCTAGTTTCCCTTTTCATCACAAGCTGAAAAAGCCATACATTCCCTGGGACCTTGAAGCTGTTCCCCTCCAAGGTGAGTCTCTCAACTTGCTGGAGGCACAGCTTTCTTACCAAAGCTCCTTATCAGAAGCAATCAGAATAAAAGCTAGCCTGACAGGTTTCAGAGCTTGAAGCAACCGAATTGGTCTGTTTGCAAAATAATTCCCCCAATAATAGAAGATTAACAATAAAAATTCCATGTAAAAGGGCAGTTGGACCTAAGGGCATCCAAAAGCCAATTGAACTTTGAGCTAAAAGACTGAGTCTTACAGTTTTATCAGGAACTCAGATTCTGTAGAATGACACTAGAAGGACCCAAAAAAAGAAAAAATTCAAAATCTTTTAAAATAAAGAGGAAGGGGAGACAATAAAAATTTTTAAATTTCTAGTGAAGAAAATTCTACAAGAAATTAGAAAAATTTCCTTAACTTTCAAAAGACTTGAAAGTACGGTTGCTTGATTTTACCAGATGGTGCTATCCCACTGAAAACTAAAGCACAATCTTCAAAGAACTGTGCAATTATATTGTTAATCTAGTTCCATGCCAAGTAACATAAATCGAGAAACTCTCCCCTCACTATATTTAAGGAATTTTAGGAAATGCAGGCCACCTAGAGTTCATGTTAAGCGAACCCCCCAGTGTCTCCTAGTTGGCTCACTGCAAAGCAAGAGGCAATTAAAATCTTACTATACTGTTGAACCAATCTTGTACATGAACTTACATGATATTGCACTTCAGAAGGTTAGGCACGCACAGTACCAAGTCCTGAGCTAACTCACCCCTGCAGCAAAATCCATAACCCACCACCATCGGGCATAGTCCCTGTAGGCTCTCAAAGCCACCAGCCAGTTGCAGTTGAGTACATCAAGAGACAACAGGCTGCAAGTACAAACCATCACCTTGCTGGAGCCGTGCCAAGGACAGATGATACTCCAAATCCATCACACAGCCAGGGCTCCCAAGGGGGACCTGGTCGCATTACTCGATTCATTCAGCATTTCCCAAACCCCATTCTCCTCTGTAACACTCAGTTTGCCATGGGCACCATCCATGGTTCTCCTCAAATGCTGCAGCACAGCTCCCAACTGGAGCGCTTCCAGCTGATGTTTCTTGTTCTGTACTGAGAGACCAAGCTACCACAGATGCCAAAGCTCTTTGGTAAACAAAAGGTAATGTTTATTTTCTGGAATATTAAAGAAAGAAATCTAAAAGGTATAAACTGAGCACCTGGTTCAAAAAAGTAACTTAGATTTAAATGTCAAGTAAATTACACAGGAGAGGAAGGTGATTTGAGAATTCCCCTTAAATGGGGAGACTGGGAGGCCAGAGGCCTTGCTTTACCGTGGCAATCTTGGGCAAATCACAGCCCAATGCTTTGACTACTCTATCTATAAAAAGGAGAAAAAAAAAAAATCAATTTCCTTACTTCACAGACATGTTGCCATGCTTAATACACTGGATTGTATGAAGTGCTTTGGATGCCTTGGATGAAAGACGCTATAGGAAAGTAAAAGCAAAATAGTATTAGTAACTCTTTGCCCTTTCAGCACTCTCTGTGCAGACTATAAAATATATGCTGCATGATACTTCCAGGAATACAACTGTGTATTTCACTAAACAGGGTTTAATATTTAGAACATGGTCCCATAAAAAACAAACAGGACAGCAGCTCAACTAAACCCTGTGGGAGTTTGTGATGTTATTCACACATGCATGGATTGAACAAAGCGAGGTTTTAGATTTCCATTCTCTCTGGGGGTGGGGACAAATGTTTTCAACGACTGCATATGTAGTTTTATTTTACTTTTCCATGAATAGGAGGAAGATTAGAATAATCTTCAAAGCAAACTTTTATTCTGTGCACATGATAGGATTCCCTTCTCTTGAAATCCTTCTCCCCCATCTCACAGGAAAAATCTGTTTTGTGGAACTAGAAAAAGTATGTCTCAAACAGTTACAGAAGTTTGTAATATCTCCAAGACTGCTAGATACTTCCTTCCCCACATGCGCCCATCCAGGAGAAAAAGAAAGCCTGGATACATTTCCTGGTTATTTTCAGCCTGAAACTTTCCCAAGAACATTCACATATGCAATTTATGGACAGAATATTGCAAGATATTTCAGAGAACTTTTCCCCTCTGTGTTACACTAATAATTTGATTTATTTTTATGTTTGAAAAGCATTTGCTCACTAAAATAGAGCAGTCTTTCAAAACTTTTAAATAAAGTTCTCACATTTTTCAGTGAAAGAAAAGGATTAAAGATTATATTGAAAGACCATCATTTTCACACAGGGTGAATAGACTACAGCAGTTCCCATGGGATCAGCTGCATATATTTAAACTCTTCCCACAAGAAAACCTTTGTTTCCTACAAGCCTCTCTGCTTTTTTCCTGTCATGACAGGTTTCCACACTTCATGTCATCTAGAAATCCCATGGATGCTGAGCTGGACCAGAAGATGAAACAATAAATTATGAAGTCTACTAATTAGGCTAGGGTTAAGAATGTTTTTTGCTAATGAAACACCTTGCTGCAGTCCTGGGAGCTGTGAACTGACTTGCTCTCAACATCCAGTTCTTATACACAAGGAAGAAGTATTCTTATTGGAGGCAACTGCAAAATAATCAGAGGAATTAAAAGAAGCTGTATAAGATCCATCTCTTCTACCAGAATTGCAAGGCTATACCACTATCCTCAGTTTGAAGTAAGTTCAGCGTTCTTCCTAGATGTGTAAACCAGCGTGTAAATATTCTCCCCTGTGATGAACTGGCTTAATCAGTAGGTTTTATAGGTCAGCTGCTGCTTTAAGTGAACCAGATTTCACAGATCTCCGAGGCAATTTTGGCTGCACAACCCATGCAGAACCCAACTGATGCAGAGTGGTAAGAATGTACTTATAAACTTGCTAAGTGCTACTTTTGCAAACAGTTTATAACTTGACCAAATTTTTTTATATCTATATATCTGTATCTACTTGATAACCCATGTGCTGTCAAGACAGTTTTCTACAGTTTTCAGTATATGAGAAATCACAAAGGTTTATATTTGACTGCTGTTTCAGAACACACCAATGCTATATATAACACTCCATAAGACTTAGCATTTTTTAACATCAGTAAGACAGATTTGTAAGAATTCAATTTCTAAATATCTTCATGATAGTAAAATATTATGCTATTTTCAAGACTGTAGTGATGTTATAGAAAAAGAACTTGTTATAAAATTTTACAAAATGTATAAATATGTGTTTCTGTCTAAAGAGAGTGAAAGACTAAATGGAACAGAGCATGAGGGACTACAGGACAGGGTCTCTAAGAATGGCATTCTGGAAGAGAAAATTGGACTAGAGCAATAAATAAATTCAAAGTCACTGTCCCTCAAAGTCTCCTGAAATAGCAGTCACTGAACAATCATTGAACGTCCTAAGGTTCCTCCCAGGTACCTGGCAATCCACTCCAGTTTCTCTTCAGCACTTGCTTTAATAGGGCCAATAGCTTCCCTGGCCTGCATTTTCAAAGTTCCCCTAACGTAAGGCAATAATTCTACAGCACTGGGCACAAAGTGCCTCCTGAGCACAGGGAGGAAAGTGAAACACATTTGAGCCCCAGGATGAGTCAAGAGCACTGCAGGATTAATGTGCCACACACCACAATGCACAGGCACTGCTTTTTCTTTCTGTGGCACTTCAAGCTAACTTACAACATTTTTCAAAATTGTAATGCATTTATACATGTAATAACCACAGTTCCTGCATTCACAGAAAAAACAGTAACAGTCACACTATTAAAGACTACATTTCCTACACTCTCAAAAACCTCTTACATTATTTAATATTTGGATCTGCTGCTCAACTTCTTTCCATGCAGTATTTTATCCATTATTGAAAATGTTACATGAATGCATATTTAAGCTAGTTATTCATACCTCTCAGAAGAGAAACCTCTGAAAACCATTAATAATTGAAGGCAAATTGTCGCTCTTTAGAGAAATTCTGATAAAATCCATTAGAGTTGTCAGTCCCCCTTCCATCCCCCTGTCTCTGGTATGCGAGGCTGCTGGCTCGGTGCACAGCCTTGTCAAACCAACCATACAGTCTATTCAGTTACCCTGGAGTTGTCATGTGGAATCAAGCAAACAAATATCTCCTCTCCATTTTCCCCAACTCTGGCAATCAAAACCAGATCAGAACTAATTCTTCACAAAGCTTAACTTCAGCAGCAGCTTGAGTGAAAATGCTCTGAGCCTGATATGGAATTTGAATTAGTTAAAAGGATTTATCAACAGCCAGTGGTTACACTCAGTTAATTAATAACTTGCTTAAGAGTAACGAGGAAATTGCAGAAGTTAATATTACTTACGGGGCCTCTTCTCAGAAGTTGGAGAGAAGGCTGGACCCTTTCAGTGTCTTTGGAGGAACACAAGCCAGAAGAAAATTCAGGAAAGAGTAGGACACTGGAGGAAATGCATCCTTTCAGTTGACACCCATTGCCTCTCACCAAAACGCAGAATTTCAGCCAGCCCTTAGAAAGCATAACTGCCCAGGTGGAACCAGTGCCCAGGACCTACCTGAACACCTCCAAAGCTTGGCAGCTGTGGCAGAGAAGTGATTTCTTAATCATTCCAGCAACATTCTGCACGCAAGCTGAACATGCTTTCCTTCCACATTAAGCACGTCTGTATACTTTTCCCCTTAACTTTTCTTTGATAAATAAATCCCAGATTCCCAATAAATCAACCATAACTAAAGTCTACCCTACACACAGACCCAAAGGATCTTCACAGAGCTGATACTGGCTACGTCCTCCTTCCCTGAGAGAGCCTAGGAGCAAACCCACACACTGCGAGTATCCCAGCGCTGACATTTTTCTAATAACGGCCAAAGTAATATCAAATGAACCAACTCTCAGAACAGCAAAGTGTAAGGTAAAGCACTCTTAGCCAGCTGCTGGAAGTAAGACAGACTGTTTGCCCAAAGATAATGAGGAGGCATTTTTGTATCATTCTTGTTAGGGCTTCTGTCCTTTTGCAATATAGAAAGGATTTATAAAATTATACAGTTTAAAAAAAATCTGCTCCGTAGAATACGCATTCAGTCGTACGAGTCCTCAATTTTGATGGCAAACCCTCCAAATAGCTTTTTGCACCTGTTCACTCCACCGTGGCCTCTACAACCAAATATAAAATTAATAGTGGGTGAACACATACTTTTAATGATGTTAAGAAAGTCGTCGTCGTTTTTTAAATAAAATGCACTTGTGTGTTCTCTACATCTTCCCTTTAACTTAGTATGTACGTGATGAACACAGCTTGCTTCTATCTCTAAGAGACTGTAAAAAACTTGCAAGCTGATAGCAGAACATAAATATTCTCACTCTAAAGATAGTTTTCTAAACAAGAGATTTTTAAAAAAAAAAAGTTTCAAAAGGCAGCATGGCCTAACTAGGAGAGCATAAATGAGGGTCTTGGAATTTACTTCTGCATGAGATAACTACTGAAGTCATTGTACAGTAGGATTTAAGAGGCTGATTCCTTCACTCACTGCAAGCCTACTTTTGACTTCTAATAGCAACCAAAGTAACATTCCCCCCCAGTGTCTGACAATCTTTTAATTTTTCATGTGGAAGGAAAAGTAGAACCACAAGCTGGTTTTGTACTTACTCAGACACAACTACAGTTGTAGCTAATGACATTCCTCAGAAGATTTACACAGGAAAGCTTTTCTGATAACTATGCTGAAAGGATAAGACCAGTGTTGACCGTCTTCTCAGACAACCCGTTCTCTTAATGTCACAAGGTGGCCAGTAGAAAGGGGTCCCCACACAGAATATCTCTTACTCTGAAGTGAATGTGCTCTGCTCCCAGAATCATCTGTACAGTCAGAAAGAAAACCAAGACAGAGGCTGGGCAATATAAGGCAGCAAAGTAAGGACCAGGTGAGAGAGACTCAAACAAGCAAGGAGAATTTATTTTATGTGAAAACAGTTTTTCTCATCCCAGAAAAAACTTGGTTTAAACTTTTATTATAATAGCTACAATGAATTTATGTCCTTTTTAAACAAAGCCCTGAAAATATTTATTTTGTTAGACTTCTATATATAAACATCTTGTTAAGAAAGAGACATGCTATTGTTCTCTCTCCAACTAATTGGTGAAGAGAAACAGAATATTCCATATTCATTGCATTTAGCCTAAATGAGTCATGTTATCTTCTACCAAAACAAAGCATTTTAATTTTAATAATGACAATGCTGACAGCTACAATACTGTTCTTGCAGAAGTTTGCTTGTAAATAATTAACAATTGTTGTATAATGACAGTGGGTTTTTTTGATAGCTCTATTAATTTCACAGTCAGGCTGGAGCCTCTTTAATTTAGGGTATTCATAAAAATCCAACCCCCTCCCAACCTACTAACATAAAAGGCTAATGGAAAAAACAGGTTTACATCCCTGCAGTCTGTCTCGATGCCAAAAATCTGTTGTACACCAAGAGTCAGCCATGGAAAACCAAGAAGAACAGTACAGAAGTCACAGATCATACCTCAAAATGGTTTACATGTTTGACAAATAATTACCCAATTTTGAAGTTAAAGTCTGCGTTGTGATAAATAACAAGTTCACACAGCAAAATTCTGTTCTGTGTTGTAGGACCTGGTGGTCAGTCACTGGTGGTGGCATTGTCAGACGACAGATTCAGCACAGGATGGGGCACCACCTACGACTGTCCTTTAAATATGTGCACTCATGCCTCTCAAAATCTTGCCAAGGAAGACACGGATGAATGTTCCCCTAATCCACTCATATTTTTAAAACCTGGCAACACTCCTCTGATTCTGATGGAATCAACAAGGATACAAATACCTTGAGGACCATGAAAATGTTTCCCATGTAAGCAAGTTCTTTATCTATCACATGCCGTATAGTTCACTAATTCACAGCTACATCTTTTACATATTGGGAATTTTGTCCAAGAATTGTAGAACTGAATGCAATGTTTCCTCCACCATAATAGGCAGTATGCAATTTGATTTTTTTTTTCCCCTTCAGATAACACATCCTGGTGTTTCCGTTCCTGTGAGGATGAAATATTTCACTCCAGAAATAACAGAGCCTCTTTAGAGCCCACTGAAGTTAACGGAGAGACTCTTACTGTCATTACAAGGATCCATAGTCTTTGGATCTCCCAGTAGGTACTTCCTGAAGTTACCTTTGTCTGGGACAGCAAATGGGCATAAGAAGTAGGTAATGACACAGACATTTATGAAGTAATCTTTGGTTTCTATACGGACCAGGTAAGGCGAAGCATTTCTGGGCCATGCATTTGATTGGCAGCAGCCCAATATTTAGTGTACTTGCATAGTTTCATACACTAAGTGGATTATTCGGGATTGTAAACTGTCCTGCCAAATAAAAAAATGTTAGATGCTAACCTAAGATTTCTATCAAATTCCATATTAATTACTAAAGCTATTTCCTAACTATTCTATTTTTTTTTCCTACTAAGTATTGCTTATACTCCACTTCAGTTGCTGGCAAAGCACAGCAATCTTGTTTGACACTTTTAGAATAGTTGTTTATTTCTAAAGGCCAAATCCTGTGTACCAGACAAAGTCAAAGCTCCTGTTGAAATTAAAAGAGGTTTTCCCCGAATGAAGTCTAAAAACTATAGGATTTAACCCATTGTCTCAGAGGAGCTAGACCCTGCCTCAGCACTGTTGCTGTTCCTTAGTCAGGTTCGTAGGTGGTTATTGCCTGGCAGCCCTATCTTGTAACAATACACAGAGCTCATTATCAGCTGCACTGCTCCAAAAGGCTCATCTGCATCACAAAAGACAACATCTGCTGTGCATCTAGGTGCCATCTTGTTGATAAAGTATATCAGAAACAGAAAAAGTTTGCATACTCATTTCTTTATAGCCACTGCTGTTTTGGAGACAGTTCCAAAATACTCATAGGCAACAAACAAATATCACTGCAGGTCCAACTGACAGTGGTTCAGATGCTCCGCAGCCTCCCTCACTGTGACGGACAAACTGCAAACATGCTCAGTCTATTTTTTTTTTTTTTTTACATATACACGCACACACACTCTCACATTCTGCATATCAGATAACATTTGCGTTACCCACCTGCATCATTTTCCAGTTGAACCGCATATTTTATTACTTCAGGCATCTATTTCCATTCACTTTGTTTCCCACATACAGCGCTTTCTTAATTGAGCTGCATACTTTATGAACTGCGCTAATTGAGCTGCATAACTCCACTGCTGAGTTTTTATATACTGTACCAAGCAGAATATCGAGTGCTGGATTTGTGCCACTGGAGTTACAAGCTCTGCAAGCCGAGGAGTACTTTAACAGTTCTGCTGTATTTTTCACTTCTTAGGTTTCTGTATGTTTTTCCTACTTTGTAATACCTGAATGGGTTGAAATCTGTATTTGGCTTAAGCAAAAGTTTTTTTAAGGATAGCCAGGACAAATTAATTAAACTGTTGATGACAGCCCAAGTAACCCTTGTATTCTGTCCCTGAGAACAGAAGTCAAGAAAACTTACCCTAGGAGAGCAAAAGGCAGCTACTCCCACGCAGCAGAAAAACTGCCTGACCACGAGGGACTGTTCCAACAGGTGCTCACACTCCTGGTTTCTGGTTAAGAGCCAGAAGCCTTTAAAAGGGTCCTAGAAGCAGGAAGGAAAAGCAGTATTGATAAGTAACCAGGAGGACATGCTGTTCTCAGCTGCCACGGGTTAAGAGCCCAGCAATCAGGGCATGCCTGCTGCAGAGAGACACGGTGTCTGGAGCCAAGACTGGTTCTGCACAGAATCCAGCTGTTTCTCATCCCAATTAAGTCTATAGGCTAACAGTGACTATTAATATTAAACACCTACCCTCTGAAGCTACTACTGAAACCAGATAATCTCTACCATAGATCCACATTTAAAATTAATACAGGCATTTATGCTAACTTACAAGAAAGAGAAGCAGTACAAACTGATACAATGTGCTCACGCCTTTCTTGTGCACAGGTTCTCCTCTTGGCTATGGATAGATGCCACAGTAAGAGCCAGTATTTAAAAAACACTAAAACATCTGTTCAGATGCTTAATAAGCTTACCATTGTTAACAGTATACCTCACAGATGAGCACAATGCTTTGAAAGGCAAACAAGAGAAATAGTACTTCCACCAGAAACTCTAATTTCAATAATGGCATCAGAGCTAAGTAGTGGCAGTTATTTGAAGACTTATGGAAACCAGTCAGCAGGAGAGAAAAAAAAAAAAAAAAAGGCAGCACCTCATGGGACAAGTTATTTAAATGAATATTTAAATGAATTAATATCAGCACTAATATGGCTATGTAAATGCCTTTCCAGGACAAAGTTTTGTTTGCTAGATTTGTAAAAGAAAGCTTCTATATAAATAAGTCAGCATGAAACCATAGAAATGTAGGACTGGAAAGTCCTCAAGAGATTATCTAACCTACCTCCTCATGTTGAGGCAAGAGCTGTCCGGTCTAAGCACACTTGATGTTTGTTCTGATCTTGCTTCCCTAAGCAAAGCTTTTCAACACTTCATAATGAGAAATTTACCCAGTAGCCAAAGACTTCTTCCTACTCAATTAGAAACAGAGGACACAGATCACTGTTTTGTTACAGTGTTTGACTTTATGATTCTTTGCTCTCTTAAACATCTCCTTTTGGAGCAAACATCCCTTTCAGCTGCTCACTCTTCTCATATTTTCCTGCTTTTTTCCATTCTTGTTGAACCTCCTCTGGGCTCTCTTTTCTGGAATTTCTCAGCCCATTTCCACAGGGCACTTGTGCCATCAGGGAGCAGCAGGTAGCTGCTGATGCCTGCAGGCCTGGACTGGGCACCAACAGGGTACCAGGATGCTCAAGCTGTCCATCTTTCCACCAAGGGAAGTGACACACAAGCTGAAGCCTCCCTGCCCCAGCTCCTGGCCACAAAAGCAGCATTGACTCTTGTGGCATGGTCAGAACAACCAGTTTGGTTTATTATGCTGTGCCAGCTGCAGTGATCAAACCTACGACTGCCAACAGGTACCCACCAGGCAGCACACTCTATCAGCCCCTTCTCCTGTTTCTTGGCCATCCTCCCTTCCTCTGCCTTGTGTATGCCTCTCCATACACAAAACTAATATTTCCATTACCATTATCCAGGTAAACTCAGCTTTATATAGTATTACAGATACAGTTGTCTAGATATAGGTGGCCTTGCAAGAGTCCCCTCCCCAGAAGAACCCCAGTACTCCCCCTAAATCATCTGTGAGGTTTGATTGTTTCCCTAATGGCCCCTCTTAACCAGCTATGCAATCCAGCCCTCCCCCATACCTGTAACTTCTGTTAGCTTTTGTTAGCTTCTCACACCATTATCTGTCACATCTGGCAATTGCACACATTCCGCCCAGCCCTTTTCCATGCCCTGTTCACTTGGCTTAACTTCAGGCCAGGGCCTGAACAAAATTTTCCTCACAAAATTTTCATGACCTCAGTTTCTTTGCGTGGTGGGGTTTTTTTGTTGGGTGTTTTTTTTTTTTTTTTTTTTTTGTTAGTTTGGGTTTGTTTGTGGGGTTGGGGTTTTTTTGGGTGGTACTGCTATACCTGTTGTCTTTTTCCTTAAGCATTCCCCCTAGCCTGAGAACCTCCTACTCCACAGACGTGGCACACCGCCAACAGCAGGGGCTCCAGTATGAAACCAACTCCCTGAATTTTCAAAACATATTGCAAAAACACCATTTTTCTTTCATAAACTAAAAATTTAAACCAATGGTCTCTGCAACATAAGTCAACATCTGATCCTTTGTGTCCAAAATGTGGTTCTCAGTTTTTCCCCAGCAGGTCTGACTTTATCAAATAGTGACGTGTACACATTGCATTGAAGTCAAGTAATAGAAAATTCAGCGTTCACGTTTCAAGTCCAACTCAGTAGTAAACTGATCCAATTTTGCTGTCAATTACATTAGGGAGAAAAAGGAGAAAATAGAAAAAAAATCAGATTAACGCTTTCTGAGATAAATGGTATTTCAGATAAGTTTCATCTTACTTTTGAAAGGTACAAACTCATCACATACCTCTACATGGAGAACTCTGCAGAACACCTGGAAGGTTCAAGACCAAAACAGTTACATCATCATCTAACAGTGTTAGGGTTTTCTTTTTTTTCCCTCAGCAGGACTCATGGGACAAGACAAGAATTTAGGCTGGGGCCTGAAATTCCCATATCCAGTCTAACTGACTTTAACCATAAAGGTAATTTTCTCCTAATTCTCAAGTTAGATCGCCTCTTTAGTCTTCCTCATCAGACTGTAAACAGATGTTCCTCTCTCTCCTTGGAAGGACAAGAATTAAAGAAAGAAAAGACATGGGAAAAGATTGAAACCCATACAAACTAGAGATAGATACCACGAACTTAGGAGATGTTGTTAGGAGGTACCAGATCTTAAGTCAACAGATTCTTGAACTTAACTTTAACCATTTGAGTAACAGTCTCATTCTTTTTAATTGTCCATTGCCCCATTTCACAGAGTCAGAGAATCACAGCATGGTTGAGATTGGAAGGCACCTCCAGTGATCATCTAGTCCAACCCCCGGCTCAAAGCAGGGTGAGCCAGAGCGCATTGGTCAGGGCCACCTCCAGCTGGACTTTGCACATCTCCAAGGATGGAGAGTGCACAGCCCCTCTGGCCAACCTGTTCCAGTGTTTGACCTGCCCCACAGTAAAAAAGTTTTTCCTTACATTTAACTGGAATCGCCTGTATTTCTACTTATGCCCACTGCCTTCTGTCCCATCACTGGATACTGCTGAGAGGAGTCTTGCTTCACTCCTCCCCATCAGGTATTTATGTACATTGATAAGATCTCCCTGAGCCTTCTCCAGGCTAAGCAGTCTCAGCTCTCTCAGCCTCTCCCTCTGTATCAGATGCTCCCACCCCCTAATCATTTTCATGGCTCTTCGCTGGACTTGCATCAGTATGTCCCTGTCTTGTACTGAGGAGCCCAGCACTGGACCCAGCACTCCAAACATGTCTCACCAGGCTGAGAGCAGCAGGCAATGCTCTGCCTAGGGCAGCCCAGTGTGCTGTTGTCTGCCTCTGCTGCAAGGGCAAATTGCTGGCTCATGAGCCACCAAAAGTCCTCTGTATCCATAAACTCCTGTACCTGCTGGTTCAGCTTTCCACACATTGTTTTCAAATGTTTTCATTCACTACTTTTGAGAATCGGACTTTAGAACAATATAAGCAGGCACTACAGAGAAAAGTCATGGCTGTCACAACTGGACTGGACCTCGTTACAAGAGGACGTGTGATACTGGTATTGTAATACCTAGTGACTTCAAAAGGATTAGTATTCCAGAGTTAAAACTGATCAAACAAAACTGTCAGCCTTACCTGGAAGTTTTCTGATGCTTAAATAAACCTTCTCCAGTTCCACATTCTCATTAACTCGTGCAAAGAAACTCTTTCCTACTGGTTACCATAATAATATTCTGACAATAGAGAGGGTAAAAAAGAACAGCATTTTCTTGTCTAAATAATATCCAATATCAGTTCCATTTATCACACCTCACTGACAGAAAGAAAAACTGTAAAGCCTTCCTGAATGTCTTAAAATCTCTCTGATGAATTTCATTAGCATTATTTCACCTTAAAAATTAGAATATCTACTTCAAATTTGCAGTTTGCAAACGGTACCTTCACCTACCCTACATTATGCTCCCAGAAAAGGGTTAATGTCACGCCTATATACAGACCAAAGACTTTTTTATTTTAATGGCAAGCAACAAAGAAATACACTTAATGACAAGTTCTTGGACTAATGTATTATTCATTTTGTTATGTGACAGTAGAACAAAATTGTATCCATAAATATATAATGTTGTACACCACTTGTTAATGTATGAAATAATTGGCTGTCTTTCACCACATTATCCTCTGTTTAGTCACTTTTTTTTTTTTTTAAAGCAGATGTCATAAAATGCAGTTTGTGACATAGAAGATGTGGTCATTCAGGAACAGAGACAGCAACTGGCCTGGATAAACCTATGCATTTCAACCTCTGTTTCTGAAAATGTTTTCTAGTCTCTGGAATGATTTTGGAGGTATCTTTAAAGTGTTTTTCCACGCATAAATTGCTATTTTACTCCTTTTTCCTTACAATTAACATTATGTATTTTTAAATGTATTAACTCATTTGAGGTCAACAAATCTTATCTAATCATCAGCATACTTACGTTCATCTATTTAATGATATGTGGAGTTTTGACTTAAATAATAAAAATACTCAAACCTCCTTACTCGGTATCCTAAAGCAAGGCAAGCCATGAGCAGAGAGATGTCTCAGCACAGGCAGTGCCCTCACCGGTAGGGCTCAGCCTCACAGGGTCTGAACACAGCCAGCAGAGCTGGGCGCAGGCAACACCAGCCACTAACGGTCCCAGGAGAGTCAAGCGGTGAACCAAGTCCCAGATACACCCAGGGAGTCCAGCTAGGAGCAAAAGGAGACAAGGCTGGAGAGAGGATCGGTGACAAGGCTACAGCATAGGTCCAAAGCCCATCCAGCAAACAGGGCGAGATGCAAGCTATGACGCGCTTGCATGAAGAGTCCATCCAGGAGCCAAGCTGCTAACAGCATCACTCTGAGGTCTATCCAGGACTGAGGGACTCAGCTTGAGCTGAACTGGGGCCCCTGGGCAGGTGTGGGTGGAGGCCCCAGGTGAGGCTGGTCAGGGTCATCAAGGCCTATCAGTGCCCTCAGAGCACAAACACTTTCCAGGTTCCATCACCAGTTTGCTCAAATTTTGTTTGTCTTCATAAATTATTATGAGGAGCATTTGCAGATTATTTTATCTTCTCCAGTCGCCTACATGGTCTCTCCAGTTACTGCCCTTGTATGCTTCGGGTTCACGTCCAGTTCTGGGTTAGGTATCACATGGGTTACTTATACCGAGAGTGGTATAAGTAGAGCAGTGGGGAGGTGTAGGAAATGAATCCTCCGCAGTCCTGCTGCTGGTACAGCCCCTCCTGCAGCACGGGCGGGTCCTTCCAGCCTGCTCCTCTCTTCTTCAGCGCTGCACCAGCCATGAGACCCAATTCTGTCTACACAGGTGAGGAGATTCCAGCTAGCAGGCTCTTTAACAACAGGCACCACCTGAGCATCTCACCCAAACCATTGTAAGGCATGTAACAAACCCTATTCCTTCCACAAGTCTGTATGCTACTAAAAATTTTACAAATCTGCATGCCTTTGCCCATCGACAACAGACGAGTCTCATGGACATAAACAGGGAATTTCACAGTGCCAGACAAATGCTGCTCAACTGCCAAAACCAACACTGGATCATTGCTTGAGCAGCAATTAAACTAGAACAATGCAGATACCCGAGCCTTCCTTTAATCATTCTCCCAACCCTGTGTTAATTAGCTAGGCTGCAGTAATTCCAGAAATGATGAGCCTATTTGAGAATAAAAAGTAAAATTATATTAAAAATTCAGTAAGTTATACAACACTCTTTCCTATCAAAATATTTTAAAATATTCATGTCCAAAAGCACATATCCTACAAAGACCCCAGGACTGTTCATTAGACTTCTTTGTATTGCGGATCGCTAACCGCCATTACGGATCAAATTAAAAGGTGGCACTTAAGAGCGGCCAAGGCTCAGCAAGTGGGGGCTAACACTGCAGCAGGAAGGTCACCGTGGTGTTTATCAGGCGTCCAGGGCAGAGGCTGCGTTTGCAAAGGGCACATCGGCTTCACCCCTGTGGTACACGAACGGCCAGGGGCCTCTTCACGCAAAACCTCGCTTCTCTGTTTCTCCCAACGGAGAGCCTCTGCTGCGTGCACCGAAAGTGACTGAAAGTGACGGTTTTGTATAAAAGAGGGCCAGCGCCACTGACCTAACTGCCCAGGTCTTAAAAATACCACAGTTGTTTGCATCTTGTCAGCATAAGCGCCACTTCAGGCACCTCCGTCTGCACAGGGCTGTGTTAGCTGCCCCCCCGGCCTTCCACCTGAAAGCCTCAAGAAAGATTACCCAGCTTTGCCCCAGCAGCACGCGTGTGGGTGTTCGCCCCTTGTGACTCGGAGCACCGCTGCTCCTTCAGCCTCGGTTTCCCCACACCACGCCAACATCATATTTCCTTGCATCTTGGTA